>APFE031197337.1:129250-155442 GCA_000404065.3 Pinus taeda
TATATATATACATATACATACATATATATACATATATATATATATATAAAATGTGTCCCCCGTGTCCTGTTTCCAGGTCGCTGTGTTTCGTATTGAATACTCGTATTTACGTATCCTCCGTGTCTCGTGTCCTCGTGTCATGTGACTTAGCCTATGACTTGATTGTTGTCATAAAGAAATGAAATATTTTGACATATAAGGCGCTATTGTAGTATCGGATTCAAATGAACATTGTAGTAGTTTTACTTGTATTGATCAGTTGTAGTTGATATTGCTTCTTTCAGTGACTTTATTTAAAATTCATAGTTGTCTTCCAATTGCTTTAGATCTTTTGTGTTAGTTGGCACCACTTTACATAGGGATCTTATCTTTCTGGGTGCTGCCTATTAGAACGTTTGGTGTTGTCTCTTTCCCTTATTTGATACGTGGATTTAATCCTTCAGTAAAACCTTATCTTTGCCTTTTGAAATTCATTGGTGTTTAAATTGAAGTGAAGCATGATTATGTACCCTTTGAGAAATAAATAAATTTCTCTATATAGGCTTTCCATCATCTGAGGCTATGATAGTTTGGGTATGCTTTTGCCACATAGGCATATCTCATCCTAATTAATTTTTTAGGTTCCTTACCCATTTTTTTCAAAGCATTAGATATTGTTGAGGTATCAATTTGGAGTCACCCAGTGTTGCAAATATTGACGATATATCACAATTCTCTTAGCTCTGCGATATTATAGCAAGGAAAAATTGCAAATTTTCAAACTTTAAATATATTGTGATATATTCAAACTGTGGTGTATTACCAAAAATTGGGAGTCAATGAGAAACATCATTGGTCCCACAATAGGGGGTCTATAAAATCCAAAATTTTGATTCATTTTGGAAAGTAGAAGTAGGGGGTTGAGATAAAAGGATAAGTTCACTGTCTTCCATTGAGTTGAGGAGGGGAAATTGATTGTTGTCATTGCCATTAGTGGATTTATTGTGGAGTGAGGATTGATTCATTGATAATGTGAGGAATTGGTAGAAATTGCACAAAATGGGGTTGGAATTTACAAAAAAAGGGCTTTGCCCTTGTAATGACCTAGGGAAATTTAGGGTTTTATTTCTAGCTAGGGTTCCCAGCAAATAAAAATTTCATGGATACAAATAGCAGAATTTTTTTCTCATGTCACACGATTATTCAACAACAATGATAGAAATCTTGAGACTTGAACATAACTGGTAGTCCAATTAACCAAAGATATAAACAACTTACAATCCAATACTGTAGCAAGAGTAATAAATAATCCAGCAATTTGATTGTTTCCCAAACTTAACAGTTTATCTTATACTACAGAACCTGATTAATTCACTGAAGAAATCCTGTAACAGTTTGTAGCCTAAGTGGGTCAAATTCCAATCATAAATGAGCTGATCTCCTCCTTACTGCCTTGCTGTCTTGGAATTCCCCTTCCTTGTTGCAAGCCACAACCGTAACTGGCCGAATTTCCTGAACAGAATGATGCCGAGAATACCACTGTACGAGTTTGCCTCAGGCTACAGATCTTGCTGCAGGGATGCCACAAAACCACTGAGATTGCCTCAGACTACGAATCTGGGCCACATAGATGCCACAAAACCCTCAGAGATGTGCTGAAGTTGCCTTAGGAATGTCCTGCAGTTGCCTCTGGGTGCCACGTTTGCCTCAGAGAATGCCCGAGTTGCCTCAAGAGGGCCCGAAGTTGCCTAAGAAATGTACCGCAATGCCTCAGAGGTGCCGAGTTTGCCTCGGAGGGGGCTTAGGAGTGGCTGAATTTGCCCCAGAATTTCTCTCCAGAGATGCCCAGTTTGCTTCAAAAGTGCCCTAATGCGAGTCTTCTTTAGACAGATTACTACACTCTAAGAGAGGCCACAGGAAGGACTTCGTTTGACCACTGAAAACAACTTCAGACCAGACCTGAGCTACTCAAGAATAACATGTGCCAAGACCAGATAGAATCTTCAATTTTCTCAAACTAGAACTGCTTCCATAACCTGTATCAGGACAAGATGAAGGGTGACTTGGTAGGGTGGGATCACCTCCACCGAAATTACTCAATATAGAGAAAGGGGTCTTAAAATTCTTAGAGCCTCAGGCTCCAGAAAAACATAGACAAATTAATCCAATCCAATGATGATCAAAATGATTCTACTCTCGCATTTATAGATTTTCTTGTGGGGGTTTTACCTCCTTAATTAATTTAGAGGGGTTCATGGCAACCCCAACTTTGGGTTTTTTGCCCTAGCTGCCCCAAAACTTACCCCATGTTGCCCAAACATTGCGTAATTGGGGTTTTCCCCTTTATCAAAGACTATATAGCCTATGGGCATTGATAGGTTACTTCGTCTCTTGGGCAATTAATCGATAGGGGACATTACAGCCCTCAACAGACAATAGAAAAACAGATTGAGCATTTTTTAGCAGATCTTCAATATGAGGTCCCATGAGTCACTGTGCCAAGGTTCTATATTGTTAATTTTTACTCCCATTTTCTTTTGCACATCACCAAAGGCCTTAGGGAATTGCAATTTGCAAATTTAATTGCTTCTTGTATTTTAATATTCAACTTAACTACACTGCAGACTATTTTGAAATTTGATGTATAGAAGTGAAATTGAAAATAAAAATGAAGTTAAATACTTGAATTTTCTTTATTATTAAAAATGTACCATCTAAATAAAAATAGCTATCCAAGTTAAAAATAAATAAATCAAATTGAAAATAAAAATGAGTTAAATACTTGGATTTTCTTTATTATTAAAAATCTACCATCTAAATAAAAATAGCGATCCAAGTTAAAAAACCTCAGGGAATTGCAATTTGCAAATTTAATTGCTTCTTGTATTTTAATATTTAACTTAATTAGATTGCAGACTATTTTGAAATTTGATGTATAGAAGCGAAATTGAAAATAAAAATGAAGTTAAATACTTGAATTTTCTTTATTATTAAAAATCTACCATCTAAATAAAAATAGCTATCCAAGTTAAAAATAAAAAAATCAAGTTAAAAATAAAAATGAGTTAAATACTTGAATTTTCTCTATTATTAAAAATCTACGATCTAAATAAAAATAGCTATCGAAGTTAAAAATAAATAAATCAAATTACGTGATAACATCAAAGTTGAGGTCATATCAAAGTTAGGGTTACAGCCATCTAATCTATAGAGATTAGAAATAGATGGCTTAACGCTGTATACCAGTTCATGATAGTCTTACCTGCATTTAAATATAGGCAGCTAGAATGCCTAACCAAAACCTATACAGAGCACTTTTATATGTAAAAGAACAGATTGGGGATATTATTCCAGTTCCGCCTTCCAAACCTTTAAAAATGCTTGAGAAGAAATTTATCTAAAGGTTAAAGGTCTCTGTCAAAGGATGAGTTAAGAAATTTACCACTATGTAAGTTAGTTTTGCACCATTACTAATATTAAATATATGATTAATATCCAATCCCATGAAAACAAAAGTGTAAATTGGAGATTTGCAGATTCTTGATATGGATTTCTGCCATTGGCAATAAGGCAAGCCAGGAGATGACAATTCCTTTTAACAGTGAAACCGAAATGTTCAGCCAACGAATAACAGCATGTTGTTTTTAGCATTAGGCACCCATTAGATTTCGAGGTATTGTCCAAGCCAACTTCACTCTTGACTCTCATTTTGTTATCGAGAAGATAAGGAGGAGAAAAGAGAATCAATCCTGAATCATCCACAAAAGTACATACCTTTAATTATATATCTATGACACCATTAAGTCATGCGCAGAGCCTTTGAGCATTAATGGTTTACAAAGTTAAAGTTAAATGCTGCATTCCCAAACAACCCGAATATATACACAAAATATGCTTGATCTTGATTTTTACCTGAACCTCTGAAGGCGAAACAACAAGTTGTTTATTGCTGAAGGGCAGCCACTGTTCGCTCCAACTCTCAACGTAGTTCACTCTCAACATGGTTCACTCTCAACACAGTTCAACACAGTTCGCTCTCAACACACTTTGCTCTCAGCTCTCAACACCAAACAACAACAGACAACAGCGAAAGCTCTCAGTGAAAAGAGGTGTAGCAACCAGCATTTATGGAGGAACTGGAGGTTCTTTTTTGTGCCAAAAACATTCCCACCAATTCCTATCCACATTCTTCCCGCTAATTTCCGTATGGGAACTCTGGAACGTTGCCGATTTTGACTTGGACAACAGACCTTCAAGTCTAAGTTGCATGATAGATGGAAACAATTACGAGTTTCCAAGACGGAAACACGCTGGAAATTTGGCCCCTCAAAAATTTGGAAACGGGGGGATATATATATATATATATATATACACACACACACACATTATATTGAAACTATGAAAGAAAGCATTATGAATAATGAGCAAGAACATTTGAATAACCAACATAAATGATAAGCAATGTTCTACCATTGCTTATATTGGGATTCTCATCATTAGTATCACCCCGTGCCTCTTCTCTATCCTTTGTCTCTACCTCGATCCTCTAGGGACATCAATCAACTCCACCCAATTTTGATGAAACTGCATAATCCAAGCCTTAAAATATTGTAAGAAAAGATTAACATGCCTAATCAATGATTTTGGCCTTAGTGAAGGGTACATTTTTGCTATGCCATGACAGAGGAGTTCAAAAATCAACACTACCAAAATTGGGATACATAAAGGGTTGTTGCTCTTGACTAAATGTCAATCCCATGCCGTCATACATGATAGAATCCAATGGAAACGCTGCAATCATGACAACCCTGAAAACTGTTAAGTCTGCGGAATTTTGAATGGGATATGAAATTCTACTTTCTCCATATGAAGTCCAATGAGGTTGGAACCACTCAATCATCCTGAAACAATTAGTGGTAGTGTTAAAAATTTAAGTAAAAGTTGATAAGCTTATCTACTTTTACTATAAAAATTTAACATTAACATTATTGCCCCTCAAATCGCTCTTGCTCAAACTGAGTGAGAACAGAGGGGAGTGAAAGCTTCTTTGTAAAAAAAATTCTGTTCATAGAGGCTTTTAGAAGTCTCATCAATTATTAATTAACTTCTAATTATAGATTATTAGATTAAATAAAGAGTTGTTGGTCCCAGAAGTTAGAAAGAGTCAAAATTGGTCAAATTAGAGATGGAAACATGCCATAGAGATGTGGGTACGACCTTGAAACATGTTTCTGGTTGTACAAAATGCATTTCCCACGTGGGACATTTCCATACACCCAGAAATGCGTTTCAACTTTCAAGGCCATAACACTCATGTAATTGAATGGAAACATGCTTCGTATGATATCTAAAGTGGTGTTTCTGCAATGTGGCTTCAAGTTAATGCAATAAATTATAATTGCTCCAATGGTTTGATCTTTGTCAACATAATTTACTCAACTCCCGATGTTATCCCATGTCAGATTATGTGCTTCAGTGCACCTGATTCTTGCCTGTGCCTGATAGCTTTGTGCTTGACTGACTTGCATCTGCACCACACAACATTGTGTTTGTATGCCTAATAATTTATGTGTGCTTGGCTTGCTTCTGCATGCTTATATTTTCATTAATAATTTTCGACAAGAAATTGTTGTAATATGGCCCAGATAAACAATTTCAAAGTATTACTATTTCCCCGTGTTACAAAATTTGGCTTGGCAAAAACTTGGTGAGTTTTGAGTGTAAGTGCTTGCTTTGAACTTGACAGAATTTGAGAACAACTTGAAAAAAAATTGAACCTGGTAAAACCTCGTTTAACTTGCTAGTAATCGTTAGTCAAACTCGCAGTTAGTTTGGCTTGCTAATGGATTGACTCATCTCAATTTTTGGGCTGAGCTTGGTTTGACTTTCAAGTCTGGGTCAAACCCAACAATTTTTGTACCATTGTTATTTTTATGCCACAAGGTTTGGTGAATAGACATCTTTGGAAATACAATGTTGAATACTCCATTTCTAATTATTTGCTTAGAAGGTGGTTGGGTAAGAAGATAATTGCACTTTCACATATTCACACACATGATATCAGCAATTGTTATTTGCTATTTTATCAATGATTTTTAAAACAACATATTGATTCTTTCATAAACACTTGAACCAACAAGAGTGAAATGTTCATGATATGTTTTTAAAGATGTCCTGTGTATCATTCTTGCTATTTCAAGTTTCAACAAGCAATTTATTTCCTCATTAACAAGGTAAAAAAGAGTGAAATTTCATGATATGATTGTAAATATGAGAGACAATTGCATTATGGGTTTTAAGCTTTTTGAATTTTGTTGGTTATGCTTGATTATTTCTTTTTGATATCTTCAGGAGAAATGGCAATGAAGCGATTTTGGAGTCAGAATGGGAGAGATATGAGACTACATTGGAGAAGGTATTGATAAAGAATTATTCTACAAGAGAAGTTTGATTACCTTTTTGAAATAATAATGACTTGCTTTTGATGCAATAGTTTGTAGTGTTTGTTAGTGAATATTGTTAATTTCTGAACCCAACATCTTGTTGAAGAATCTAGGGCATGGAGTTAATGAGATTCTTCTTAACATGATAACTATTTGTGAGGAATTTATTATTTAACATTTAGCTTATTAGCATTTTTCTTAACATTAGTGTGTCTTATTTAGTTCATCAAATAGCTATCATAACAAAGAGACAAGGACACAAATTTTTGGCTTTTTGCGAGGGCCAAAACCTCTCCCTCTTGGAGAGGAAAACCCACACAAAATTATTCTTATAGAGATTCCAATTGACATACACCAAGACCATGACCCTTGACTGACTGAGCCTACTCCAAGACCAAGGCACCAATCCTCTTCTTTGTATCGCCGAGTTCATCATCATCACTGCATCATGAAGACATTCATTAATGCTGCAACATCACTGTGCTTCCACTGAGAGTCTCGTCATAACTATGAGCTTCATTGCTGCTTCATCACACAGAGATCACAAAGATCCTCTTTACCATGTCTATTCCGAGACAGTGAGATAATAATCATCAAAACCATGACAATGTTTATGTTAGATGAGGGTTGAGACAGAGTTTGATAGAGATCCTTCTTGCCGAGGGTGTATACTTGTGATTGCACTTATCATGACACCGAACTTCTTATCATCTCTTTTCCACTGAGGAGTAGACTACATCAGCAATGCACAGACGCCTGTAACAAGGAGGAGAATGAGACTTCTTTGCGAGATTTCAGGCGAGTCCGAGATGGTACCTATATTGTACTTATCCAAGAGAGTGCTCCTTCAAAATATGCGAAGTCACAGACCTGTACCCATCCGAGTTTCTTCAGAGAGATGCGAGATGCTTCTATGTTCTTTTGGGTGACCCCAACTGCCTATTTATGGGTGTATGTCCATGCATTCAAGCCGACATGAATTAATGAACTGTTGAGTCACTTCATTTGAGTCGATGTGTCTATTCTTTATATCAATTTTGCTGGCCGACTTGACTGTTCTCTTCATCGTTTTGCTTGCTTGTGTTCAAGAGGATTGTGTTGGTCTTGGAGGGTTGTTCTTGACTCTAGGTTGACTCATATACATTTCATAAATGCCCAAGAAGAGCTCTTTGACTCTTTGACTTTCTTAGACCTATGGAATGGGCAAGAAACTTATTCTTATAATTCACAAAAATAATTTTTCTTTACAAGTACAAAGATCAAAATTACATGTATAAATACCGAACCTAGTTACATTTTCTTCAACACTCCCTCTTAACTAAGGAGGTATATGTAATGTCCCTTAATCAATAACTAAAAATAAATATAATAAAAATAAAAATAAAAAAAATAAAAAAATAATAATATATAATAATATTAAAATACAAGAAAATAAATAATAAATATAAAAATAATAATAAAAATAAAAAAAAAATAAAAATAAAAATAAAAATAATATAATATATTATAATATTAAATACAAGAAAAAAATAATAACAATAAATAAAATATAATAGTAATAAATAATAATTAATAATAAAATAATAAATAACAATACTAAAACTCTAAATAAATATAAATAAAAATAAACAGAAAAATAGTAAAAATCAGTAAAGCTATCAAAAAGTAAAAACAAAAGAAATAAAACAAGAAAGCAGTAAAAATCAGTAAAGCTATCAAAAAGTAAAAATAAAAGAAATAAAGTAAGAAAGCAGTAAAGTTGCATGTTGACACATGGAGTGTGTGCATGTGGTTTTCCTTCCAATGTTTACTCTATTTAATAGATGGTGAGGAAGATGAGAGGCATTCCATTCCATGATTCCATCATCCATTCTCTTGGGAGAATAGTGTTGTGAGACAAAGGATTCCCTGGTAGTAGTATGTTAATTGAGGGCTCGAGGGTGGCCAGTTGCAGCAAGATTTTGTGCAATTGAGCCTACGGTTGGGTGGAGAGTCGTCCGCAAGACTTTGTTGCAGTTAGCAAAATTCAACTAGCGTTGAACCCTGAAATCACAAGTGAGAAACATCATTGCCACAGGTAAGTTGTCTCTACTCGTATTTTTTGAAATTTGATGTTAATTAGTTGATAAATTGCATGTTGATTATTAATCGCATGATTAATCTAATTAATTACATGTTTTTATTTCGAGGCTGTTACAGTATTCACAATGGTACTTGGTAATTCTCAATCTGAAGAATTTTTAAGAAGAATCAAATTGGTAACCCATCTGTATAACATCATATCAACCAAGATTGTCACAGTGCAAGGCCTTGGCTAACAACTCCATCTCTCCACGAGACCATGAGCTACAATGCTAGCGAGACCAATGACCCACCTGGGTGTTCACTGAGTATGAACTTCTAGGACTATTCTTATCTTGGGTTCCCAACTCTCAAAGAATATCGGTCCTCTTGCCTACTCTTATCTTGGATGTCCTACACATCCTCAAAGAGCATCGAATGTTAGATGATTACCCAATCCTCCATTCTTTCTTCCCAAGTGAAGACAAGAATGTTGTGTCTATCATGTGTTTACATTTCTATTCATGGCCTTCACCTAGACTTACAATTGTTAGTCCTGGTCTAGTGCATGACACATGAAATAGAAAAACACAACTGTCACTCCTTTGTAATCAGGGTGATCTAATCCAAGCTCCCTCTTGATCAGGGACCAGTCAGAGCTCCCTTTTAGCTAGGGACTCTTCCATACATCAACAACTTCTTCTTTGTGGGTTCTTCAGTTGCTTGATCAACTTTTTTCCTTGATGTTATGAAAGTTAGCTGAGCTTCTTCCTTGTAGGGCAACAACCATCGATCACTTTCCTCCTTAGTTCATCATGTTATTCCTTTCTTCATGGAAAGTGGCCTTCTTCATATCTGGAACCTTCATTATATGGCTACTTCTTTCTCATCATGCTTCTCCCATTCATCACATGAATGCTAGTTGTACTTATATTTACAACTCTTGTTCGAGTAGCCTTGCATTATCCATATATTATTCAAGAAATCAAAACATCATATTACATCAAATCATACCTTACGAGATGGCTCTTCATCATGACATCTTTCTGTAGGTATCAACGTCTTGCATACATGTTGACACATCTCCCAAATATATCCATTGTCAAGGGTCTTCATCTTTTCCATCAGTCTTCATATCTTTTCGGGAGATTTTCTAGTCAAGTCTTCTTGATCTTTTGGATGTTGATCGCCTTCATTAGGGTTGCATATCTTACGATCTCTTCCTTCCTCACACATTCCATTCTCAGTAGCTTTTAATCAGAGTTTCTTCATTTTAGTCAACCACCTCATACTTCATATGAGTACATATTATGTTGATCTCATCTAGTGTGACTTATGCCTTCCTGCATCCTTTCAGAGGAGGAGATCCTTTTTCTCTTGATCATGCTTCTTAAGATAGAAGCAATGATCCATGTTACCTGCAACCATATGACATGACATTATAATATTAAACACAAGCATACATACCTTAGTTTTCCTTCAGGTCGTCGAGGCTTCTTCCAACAACTTCCTTGATTGAAGAGATCTTCAATCCCTTGATTTGCTTTATATCATCACATCATCATCTCATGGATTCCATTAGTTGGAGTTCCTGTTGAAACATTTGCTTCCTCTCTAGATTAGTGAACCCTACGATGAGGATTCCATCAGAGAATTTTGAGGATCTTGTATATCCCCAATTGGCAGATGTTTCCTTTTTGACTTGATGTATGATGGGCCTTGTCTTAGATGATTATTGATTTCTTCCTTTCCTTCAATGTCCACTGAGGTTCTCAAGAGCTATATCCTACATGTTTGTCTATCATGGATTTTGTTTTTCATGATTCCCATGGTGATGTCACGAGCTCTTGTTTCTAATGCTTCCATGATGACATGATGCATCTTATTATCATTGTCATATCTTATAGCACAAGATTTAGGAGCTTATGATAGGACCCTATTTGTGGGGGATACTATCTTACTCATAGGAGAGATTTGTTACTCCCTCTTTCTTTGGCCCCTTTCTTCAGCTTCCTCCATCTTTCAGTGATATGAGGTGCCAAAATCTTTCTATAGCATTGAATCTTAGCTATACTTATTCTGTCTTGCTTTGCTTGAGGACCAAGCTTTTGTGTGGGTCTAAGTGATGTGACCTTCTTTACCATAATTTCAGATTTCATATATCTCTCTTTATGTCTCCTCTTTTAGCATGTGAGGACCTTTGAGTGTTTTCATATGATTCCTATGAGTCTCTTGACACATTGAAGCACTGTTTGACCTTCAGAGACCTTTCCATAGACATCAATGATTTCTCTTTTCTATGAGGATTATGACAATCCTCCTTATTTTATGCAAGGACCTTTTTCATGAGGACTATGACTATGCTTCAATATTTCTATTTCCTTGCAAAACAAAGTTATTAAACCAAAAACATGAAAGATACTTACTTGGCATGTGAAGAGGAGATCTTCACCTTGATGCTTCTTTTGCTTGAGCTTCCCATCATGAACCACTAGTATCCTTTTACCAAAACTTCTTTGGAGACCTTCTGGCATCATTACTTTTGTGATCTTGTCATCACCGAAACTGCTTTATGATCTTGAGATCATCTTGATTCCTAATTCATATTTTTGGTTCTTTCAACTACTATACTGAACACATTGTTGACATGCTCGTGATGCTGCCATCCCACAAATGGACCTTATTATACTTCAACATCAGCAAATTCATGCCCTGATCTGAGCATCATGCTATTGAGATCATGTTTATAGACAAGATCCAGAACTGTGACAAGTGTATCGCTGTAACACTGTACCGAGACAGTGATGTCTATGAGTGCTGTTCATTCGAATTGTGCACTGTGTTGTGAGCCTGAACTTGTCACCGAATTCATCACTGTGTCTTTATTGAGATGTGTATTGGAGATCTGTCTTTTGATCTATTGAGATCATGACTGTCTCTTCATAATTTTCACTGAGATCATAACCTATGTTAGGATCATGACTGCTCCTTGATCGAGAATGTAATTGTGTTTATCATCGAGATCTTACTTGTCATGGCTGTGCGGAGAATATATATAATACTGTATTGCTAAGTTTCTTATTCGAGACTGTGTATGAGACTGTTCACTACTATGGGATTACCATGATTCTTTCCATCGAAACTGAGTGGTGCTATAGGATCTTTGAAGCCATCATTTTTATGCCTAGAGATTACTGGGACAGAGATACCAAGACTTGTTAGTGTCTCTCCATCATGAGCATGCTAATAATATATTACGCAGTGACATCATTTCGTATATTGAGGACAACGATTATGAGGAGGTCAAAACAGTGATTGTATTGTGATCACAAGAATGTTGAGATATCATACTTCGCTGTGCTCATTGAGACTGATAGAGGAGAACTTCATCACCGAGGTCCTGTACCTGTCTGTACCATCTGAAGATTCAGAGTGATCCGACTTCTGAGTACTAGCATTGAGACTTCACTTTAACTGAGATTGATCTTGAATTGTCTTGCTGTTGTATAATGCTTGTTGAGGATTGATCTTTCAATTCCTTCAACTTGTTCTGATGTCCTTGAAGCTGATCCTTAAGTGTCTCTCTTATTCCCTTCCTTAGACGGCAACCATAGCTTTAAAACCATGATTCAGAATCTAGGGCATGGAGTTAATGGGATTCTTCTTAACATTTAGCTTATTAGCATTTTTCTTAACATTAGTGTGCTTTCTTTAGTTCATCAAATAGCTATCATAACAAAGAGACAAGGACACAAAATTTTGGCTTTCTGCCAGGGCCAAAACCTCTCCTTCTTGGAGAGGAAAACCCGCACAAAATTCTTCTTATAGAGATTCCAATTGACAAACACCAAGACCATGACCCTTGACTGACTGAGCCTACTCCAAGACCAAGGCACCAATCCTCTTCTTTGTATCGCTGAGTTCATCATCATCACTGCATCATGAAGACATTCATTAATGCTGCAACATCACTGTGCTTCCACTGAGAGTCATAACTATGAGCTTCATTGCTGCTTCATCACACGGAGATCACAAAGATCCTCTTTACCATGTATATTCCGAGACAGTGAGACAGTGATCATCAAAATCGTGACTATGTTTATGTTAGATGAAGGCCGAGACAAAGTTTGATAGAGATCCTTCTTGCCGAGGGTGTATACTTGTGACTGCACTTATCATGACACCAAACTTCTTATCATCTCTTTTCCACTGAGGAGTATACTACATCAGCAATGCACTGAGGCCTGTAACAAGGAGGAGACTGAGACTTCTTTGCGAGATTTCAGGCGAGTCCGAGATGGTATCTATATTGTACTTATCCGAGATAGTGCTCCTTCAAAATATGCGAAGTCACAGACCTGTACCCATCCGAGTTTCTTTAGAGAGATGCGAGATGCTTCTATGTTCTTTTGCAGTGACCCCAGTTGCCTATTTATAGGTGTATGTCCATGCATTCAAGCCGACATGAATTAATGAACTGTTGAGTCGCTTCATTTGAGCCGACATGTCTATTCTTTATATCAATTTTGTTGGCTGACTTGACTGTTCTCTTCATTGTTTTGGTTGCTTGTCCTCAAGAGGATTGTGCTGGTCTTGGAGGGCTGTTCTTGTCTCTAGATTGACTCATACATTTCATAAATGCCCAAGAAGAGGTCTTTGACTTTCCTAGACCTATGGAATGAGCAAGAAACTCATTCTTATAATTCAAAAAAATAAATTTTCTTTACAAGTACAAAGATCAAAATTACATGTATAAATACCGAACCTAGTTACATTTTCTTCAACGCATCTGACAATTTATTAACCTAGCAGACTATCTTAGATCTATTGAATAAAAGCATCACTGGGTTTTTAACATAGACCAAGGTATTTAGCGGAAGCACATTAAATCAATCAATCTCAATCACATAAGCGCACAAATTTTATTCCCAATCAACAGTTCTTCATTTTTTAATCAGAACCTACTTGGGCTCCCTTATTGGTTAAATGGCTCAATCTGAGGAAAATACATGGAACAATCTGGATATGGTCGGCTGAACAAGCCTTAAGGGTCATGTGAAATAGTGATGGAATTGAATGGGGGCAATAGTGGAGGCTCCAAGCCACATGCCATGGTACAAGGGCAACTATGATGTGGGAAGCCCATACCTTGGGTGTATGAGTGTAGGAGGGAGCAATCATGGTACATGAGTTACCCCGACCGTTGTTTTTCCTCCTTTCTTCATATGCCTTTTGCCTCTTATTGGTTTTTCTTGATTTTATTGCTTAGGGCTCAAGGGAATGAGAGCATGATGTGTAAGATGTAGCAATGAATACCCCCTTATGGTGGGGCGGTTTATCGCCCATTAGGGGTTGGGATAACCATGGGTTCCTTACTGATGAGAGGTGCACTCATAGGGTCCCTATGAATCAGGGCGATGGCCATAATGATAAGGGGTATAGCTCATGTTTGGCTTTTGCCCACGTGCTAAATTTTATAAATTTATTATCCTGACCACCTTTTGCATTTTGTGGTACATTTCTTGTTCTATGTGGCCATATTATGCTTTTATTTTTCTTTTATTTGCATCAACCTTTGGGTTATTATTGCAGGCTCGACCCAAGGTGTGGACAAGGGGAGGGGGAGGCTAGCACCTTGTGTTCCTAATGGACAAATGTGGACCTAGATGGGCAAAATGTGAAAAGGGCTTGCAATGAGAGGAGGGTAGTGAGATATATGGTATCGGCAAGCGGGACCACACATCCAAAATCAAGGTTTCCCATGTAGTGCCACTCCTAAAGCTAGTAGCCAGTAAAGGAGATCCCAAGAGACTAGGATACAAGATTAACCCCCAAGTTGAGGCAAGGGAACAAGAGTACAATCAAAACCCTTTCTTGCCATCGAATTACCCCACTAATCCTTGTCTAAATGTGTCCAAGAAAAGCAAGCATAAACACTTAATTACATAATGAAAAACCATACCTTTGGGGTTGGAAGGCCCACCTGCAAACATACGATCATGACAAATGAGTGAGGGCACAAAATGGTGTTAGTTTTTGTAGTATCAGATGGTGTTCAAGTCTCAAACTTTGTGGAGAGTCTAAAACATATGAGATCTCTAGAACCCAGAAATTGTTTCTAGAAATTCCATCTAGAGACAACTCAATTAAATTAATTGATCGATAATTAAAAATTCCTAAGTCTAACTTAGGAAATCGATTAATTAATGAGAATTAATTGAGAAAGGTGAGATTTTTCTAGAAACTCACATGGATCGACTCAAAGATGATCTTAGCCGTTTATGAGAATTTAATCGTGGTTGTTGGTGATCCAAATTGAGATTATAAGAGGAGGTTGATGGGGTTGCAAAAAAACTCTTAGAGGTTTAGTTCCTTGGCAGAGATCGAGTTTCCTAGCTACAGTGATTCAACAAAGAGAAGTTAGAGTCGAGAGGGGATGTAGAGACATTAAGGGGCAGAGACAATGAGTTCGGATGAAGTTTTCTAGTTCTGGAGAGTCATCTACAGGAGGGCCAAGTTTCCTCAGTGAGATTGCGCAGGGACTGCTCAGGCAGCTTCAGAGGAAGTGTTTGATTTAGCTGGAGTGAGGGTTGATTTAGTTGCTGGAAGTTGGGAAAATTTTCGGAGGGGCTAGCGAGTCATTCTCAGAGTTTGAGTTGGGAAGGACGACTTGACCAGAGCAGCGTCCAGGCAGTGCGTGTGAGGGCCTGCGTAACATCTGCGCAGAAGGATGATGCAGGGGTTCAAGTAGCCCAGTTTGTGCCAGTGTTTGGAGCTGGATCAATGTCGGGTGAGGCAAGAATTATCTCGCTAATTTTTGTGGCCAGTTTATCTTGTAGAGGATTGCCAGTTTTGGGCATCCAGTTGTACTCAGAATTTTGCTGCTGCATAATAATAAAAAGCCTTAGCTGCTGCACTGATTTTCTTGCATTGGGTTTTTCCGGGGACAATTGTCCAAAAATAACTGTGTCAAATTTTATTTTGTGTGCATATTATTTCTAAGTTTCTAGTTTATTTTCTGCAACATTTTAATGGTGAAAATTGCAGTTTTGGTTTTATTCGTTATTTGCCGTAGAAAATAAACTGCTTAATAATTAACTAGTTAGAAGAATAATTTCTAGTTGCTGCAATAGTTGAAATTTTTACATGGTATCAGAGCAAGTTTGATCAGACAGGAAGCTCAGAGGCGGAAGGAGGAAATAATTGAGATTTAGAGGGAGTCTGGCAATTTGATTTCCAGGTTTGCTCTATGCCTAGCTAGGCAGTGTGAATCACTGGACGGGGGGTCGAATTTTCAGTTGTAGAGTGCAAGAAAGGTCGATTTTTTTCGGGAAGTGATTCCAATAGGCAGTGGGTGAGCAACTCAGTATTTTCGCAGAGCAAATTCTTAATCTGGTCACAAATAATTTGTAGTAGTGATTGCAGTAGCAAATTAGTGCTAGGTGGAAGGGAAATAGCACACAATTATACTCAGGATGTCTCTAGTAAAATTTTCAGAATCCTCAAGTATGGCTATGGATAGATTTAATATTCAGGAGGCTACAAAATTTTCTTCCAGATTGGAGGACAAGTTTGCTTGCTTAACTAGCTCAATTTTACAGAGTCTGGTACATAGATAGTGGAGAGTCAACTTACATGACAAGAGTTAGAGAATATTTCTCTAGCTATAATGAAGAGAAAATGGACTTCTAGATAACAATGGGAAACAAGACAAAATGTACTCTAGTAGGGAGGGGTACTGTTGACTTAGAGAGGGAGTCGGGAGCAAGAATCATTGTTACAGATGTATTGCATGTGCCGGGATTAGGTAAGAACTTGATTTCATTATCCCAGTTATAGGATTGGGGATATGGTGTCCACTTAGTTGGGAAGAAGGTGTTCATCAAACACCAGAATTTGAAGAAGGTGAAACAGATTGGGGTACGAAGCAACAGATTGTACAAGTTGCAGTTTGTCTCTCCAATGGCACTAGTTAGCAGTAGTAGTGACAATGGCAAAGACATGAATGAGTTATGACATAGGAGGATGGGACATTTACACCATGGAGCACTTAGGATGCTTAGGGAGACAGTGATAGGCATTCCATGATTTGGCACAAAACACGATGATGTGTGCAAGGGGTGCGTACTTGGGAAGTATGCGAAGGCAACATTTCCAAGAAGTGACAACAAATCAGATGGTGTGTTACAACTTATACACTCAGACATTTGTGGCCGTATGCCTACTAGATCTCTTAGGGGGTACGAGTATTTCGTCACCTTTATTGATGATCATTCTAGGAAAACTTGGATCTATTTTTTGAGGACCAAGGATGAGGTCTTTGATCGCTTCAAGGAGTTTAAGCCTCTGGTTAAGAATGCGACAAGGAAAAAGATCAAGGTGCTTCACTCAGATAATGGAGATGAATACACAAATAGTGACTTCACAAATTTCTGTGCGAAGAAAGGCATTAGGAGGGAATGGACAACTCCATACAACCCATAACACAATGGGGTAGTGGAGCGGAAGAACACGTCTATAGTTGGGGCTGTAAAAGCAATGTTGTATGACCAAGATTTGCCTAGGTTCTTATGGTTCCTCACAAGGCATTGGGGAAGATAACACCATAAGAAGTCTTCTCAGGGAAGAAGACAGGGGTCAGTCACTTTAGGAATCTTTGGTAGCATAACTTATAAGTTATTGCCATGAGAAGCACACCAAATTGGATCAGACTGTGGAGAGAGGTTATTTCATTGGGTATAGCGAAACTTCCAAGGCATCTAAGATCTATGTTCCTAGCAGTAGGAAGATCATAGTGAGATGGGACGTGAAGTTTATGGAGGATAAAGCCTTCAAGAAGTCTCGTGAGATGCCAACAGGTGATTAGAGAGAGCCAACAGAAGCTCAATTGGTCTAGCAGCATGGACAACCACATGGTCACCATTAGGACTGCCGCAAGGACAGTCACAGGGATCTAATACTGTTACCAGTACCAACATATCCTTAGGTGCAAGAGATCCAGTGAGCTCGCAACAGACAAAGCAATAGAGGCAGGATGAAGAGCTAGTTGAGCCTCCCACCACTAGTGATAGAACTAGTAGGGAAGTTCGTCAGACATTAAGAGATGTTGAGGAGTTTATTAGTGCTCCTAGGACGAACAAGAGAGAACGCAGACAACCAAACAGGTACCAAGCATTGGTGGCACAAGTTGAATAACCTCCCAACTATCAGGAGGCCGCACATCATCAACTGTAGATAGATTGCATGGTCGAAGAGTGTAGTTCTATCATGACCAATGATGTTTGGGAGGTAGTGCCAAGTCCCGAGACATGAGGATAGGTTAGTAGTGGGCTTTCGATGGATCTATAAGATCAAGTATGCTGCAAATGGCAGCGTACATAAGTACATGGCTAGGTTTGTGGCAAAGGGATATGCGTAGAAGGAAGGTATAGACTACGAAGAGACCTTCACACCAGTTGCCAAATACACTTCTATCTGGTCAGTTATATCCCTAGCAGCATAGATGGGATGCCAAATTCACCAGATGGATGTCAAAACAACCTTCTTGAACAGGGTGATAGAGAAGGAGGTGTACACAGAACAACCAGAGGGATTCGAGACACATGGGAGATGCACACATGTGTGCAGGCTGAAGAAAGCTCTATACGGGCTCAAGCAAGCTCCCAGGGCATGGTATGGTCAGATTGACAGCTACTTACAATAGATGGGATTCATCAAGAGTGATGCAGATCCCAACCTGTACTACTTAATGGTAGATGATGAGCCACTCATCCTAGTGTTGTATGTGGATGACCTCTTCTTGATAGGGTCATCAAGGCTCATAGAGGACTGCAAGAGGAACCTGGCAACACAGTTTGACATGAAGGATTTGGGGTTGATGCACTATTTCCTAGGCCTGGAAGTGTTGCAGAAGGACGGGGAGATCTTCCTTGGTCAAGGGAGGTATGCTACAAAGATTATGAAGAGATTTAGGATGCAAGATTTTAGACCCATGTCTATGCCCATGATTACCAACCAGAGGAAGATAGACGCATCAAAAGACAAGGATGTTGACCCCATCTTGTATAGACAACTTATCGATTCTATTATGTATCTGGTCAACACTAGGCTAGATATCTGCTTCGCTAGAGTTACTGCAGGTCTGAACTATTGCAGGTCGAAGTTCAGGAGTTGCAGAGAGGGCCGAGACCCTTATTGATTTTCTTTAAAAGAGTTGTCTTATGTTGATTTGTGGAGAACTTGACCACAGACTGACCAATATTCTTGGGAGGATGACTTGGTGGATTGAAGGAGGTTGAACTGTTCGTCAAAGGGTCTTGGTTGTCTCATTTGATTTGGTTCTAAAAGAAGAGAAGTAGATTTTCTGGGTTTTCCCCTAAGAAGAGGGGTTTTGTTCTGGCTAAGTGCCTACATCTTGTGTTCTTTTGTCCAGAACAGGCCTTAGAGATGGCCTTAAAACTGCTTCAGACAATTTGAATTTAACCCTCAGGGGAGGCCAAAGATGATCCTTGAACTGCCACAGAAACAGATGCCAAGTTTCTGGTGCAGGAGGGTCGAGATGGGTCTCAGGAAGCCTTAGAATAATACTGAAATAAACTCCACAGAACTGGCCATTTACCTCTCAGGAAGCCTTAGAATAATACCGAAATAAACTCTACAGAACTGGCCATTTACCCAACGAATTAACCTCAGGAAACCAACGAAAATTTGCCTCAAATGAATACGGATTAGGACTCAGAATCACCAGCAAAGGTTGCCTCAGAAGATCAATGAACGAGGCCTCAGAAATGCTTCCATAGAAGCCCGAATTTAAGCCTCAGGAAGGCCGCAGAGATGTCGCCTTGGAGGACCAGAAAGGCCTCAGACATTAATATAGTTCTGCCTCAGAAACGCAACGAAAGCCAGTCACAAAATATAAAATTTATGCCCAAAAATTTCGGCCTCCTACAAGAGTAGATGTGAATGCCCTTGGCCTTAGAACAGACTACAAAAGATAGGTATCTGCGTTGAAGAATTGATGATCCTGGATGAGGTCTGAGCCACTATATTTATACAGTTCGGGGGGGAGGCTTAGAAGAGGGGCCAACATGGCCTTAAAATCATGAAGCTGACCTATAATAAAATTGAAATTTGAATTTAAAATTTAATATATCTGGAGCCAAAACTAATTACCCTTTGAAGCCGACTTAAAAGATTTTTTTCTTAACTTAAAATAGGACTGATTAGGGCAGGTCAAAGCCCATGAAAATTATCAAAAATAATTTAATATTGATGCCATCTTTAAATCCATCAACAGGCCCACAATTGACCAATCATCAAGCTGCCATTAGCATCACAGTTTGGGGTTCCTTGACCACATACTGGGGTTCCCTCTTTGGCTGGACATATCTCCTCAACCGTGAGGAGTTATGGGGCATGCCACCTATGGTTGGAATCAGCATGACGAGGACAATCAAGTGCTGATGGTCGTGTTTGCCAAATCACAGATTTTCCTATTCAAAATCTTTATCAGGTGGGGGGCATCGTGACCACATTGCAGGGGCTTGATTCATTATTTCCCTTCCCTGACATTGGAGCATCCAATCAATGCAATCCAAAGACGAATATTAAGAGCGTTCAAAGACCGATGATGGCATCAATGACAACACCATTCAACAGTTCAGACTTCAAAGTCTCAGACTGGTTCAGGGCTGGTTCAGATAGAAACTAGTCATTCCCAGTTTTAGGGGTTGCTTCCGCCTGTATTAACCCCTAGAACTGGTTCAATCAACCAGTTTAGCTGGTTCTGGTTCGGTTCTAGTTTCTAATAGCATTGATTAGGAGAACATAAGATACAAGGAAAATATATATACACGTACTCATGACATCTTGTCCATTTTGAAATTTGTTGTTTGTGAGGTAAAAGCGTTCTGTTGTCCCAAGGAGCTAAAAATTATGATAGAAAAATTTACTCTACCCTATATTTCAAAATTGTTGGAAATTGGAATCATATAGCAAGGTAGGATACTGATAATCTAAAAATGCCTCGTAGAAACGATACTGTGATCAACTACTGTGGCTTCAGAGATAGAATATTATTGTCTGTTCATCAGTGCATATTGATACCATTTCTGCATTGGGTTTTTTTTGGTAATTCAATTTATTATTGTGCTTGTGACATTGTCATAAATTAAGTTTGATAGAATGATTGATTATGCTGCTATATATGCAGGAAGAAAAAGAAAAAGCCTTAGAAGCCTTCCTTTCACATTTTCTACAAGTATTTCAAGATTGGAGGCCTGACGAGTGGCAGAATGAGTTATCTTTGAAAGATGCTGTTGTGACAGTGCCATCTTACTCACAGGGCACCTCTTATGGTGGAGACACGATTAGAGGCTGCTTTGCTGGTCATCCAACGAGAGTTATTCTGGCATTAATTCTGGAAACGAAGAGCATAGTTGATTTTCTTACAGAATGTAAGGAATTCCTTTTCACTAAAGCTGCATAATTTGGTTTCTGTATCAGAATTTGTGGCACTTAGCATTTTATTATGAATATTTCATTATTTATATATTGGACAATCACTACGTGAATGATATGTATACACGTCTGCTTATTGCTTTCATTTTACATAAACTGCAGTGCAATCAATTCCAGATTCAATAGATCCATCCCCAAACCCAGCTAAGATTGAAAGAGGTTTAAAAATATTGGATACATTGAGAATATTAACTCGTTCAATACACAATCAAAGGGTTTTCAGCTATTATGGAGGATTGCAAACTCTTGTGGCTTTAATGAAAGGTATTATGGATTTCATTTTGTCAATTTTGTTCTGTTTGTTGTCTTGCTCTTTTAATCTTGCCCAATGACTCATAGCTTCCACTTTTTTTTTTTACAATTTGACACGCTGTTGTTTTTAGTGCTTCCTGTTTCATCAATTACAAGTTGGTACTTATAACCTAAATATGATAATCTTCTTAAGCTGAAAAGTTGCTGCGAAATTAGTTTTTGGATAATAAATACACGAGGCTTTTTTGAACCCATCTTTTGCTGCCTAGTATTCTTATAATTTTATTTCCATGCTCTCTCTCTCTCTCTCTCTGAAATTTCATTATGAGAAAAGGAAAAGCATAAGAAGATCCTATTGATGCTGACCCATAGCAATAAATTCCTCCTAGTCAATGATGACATCAGTAATGGATGATTTGCTGCAGGACATCTTGCAATTATGGTTGGTGCAAATGTCCTAATAATGTAAAGGATTAGGACAGACTTTGTCATAGCATTCTGATGTGTGCTCACAGCTGAAACACAGAAAAGAAATGAACACTCAAAACAAGAAAACGAGATTGTTGTAGCAAAAGTAGGAAGTCTTTGTCACCTGTTGCATTATATGTATATGTTGTAGAGTACAATGGGTATATTTTCTAAACAAATTTCATCCATATTGGGAAAATGTGGATGGGAAAAAAGACTAAAAGAAAAAAAGCTATCTCATCCTTGGATGAGAATAAAAACCAAAAGAAGTTAAAAGAGAAAAAGCTAAAAGAAGAAAATAAAAAACCTTACAATACAATATTTACATCCACTTTTTCAAATTTAGTATTATGATTCTCATCACTTCCTCCTTAGGTGAAATTGACCCCACTTTCTGCTGGAAAGAGAGAACTACTGTTGAAAAGTGGATTGAGACAACCACTTGGCCTGAGAAGGTAATCTGCACTTATGACCATACATGTAAGTAGTTCTCTATTTCTTCCTGGAGTCCTGGTATTAATACTGAGCAAAGTGTCTTCATGCAAAGGAGGCGGCTGAAAGTCAAATATGGTGTCCTCTAAATGACAGACTGGAACATCCTTATCAAATATGTGAAGGTTCATTCCACTTAAACTGATTGATATTAACCACATCCTGAAATGCCAATTTGAGCCAAAAAAATCTAACTGGAAGGTGTTGGAGAGCTTGGAATTGGGAACCAGCTTCCTGAGTGATGGTATAAGCCCCACGCTGGAAAAGTTTGAGCTTATGATCCTGCATATTTGGTAACCTCTACCTGTCCAAATGCAACCATACACCATTTTCCACCTTGAATTGATGAGGAACCCCATGCTAATCATTAAACTCTTTGTAATTATTTGGTGTATGATCCAAAATATCCTTCATTTTGGTTTGTAGCTTGGCAAGATTTTGGATCAGATAACTTTGTATTTCTCCTTTTGAGCATGAAAACTAGTAGGAACCACTGTTTAAAATCTCAGAGCGAGTTGACATGGACTCGATTAACTTGGATGAGTTTACCCTTGACCATATTGACTTGTTCAACAACTCGGCTTGGAGGCATGGTCCCATTAGAGGAGAGTGGACAGAGATTGCAATTGCAAAATTGTCTTGCAAAATTTGAAGAAGACAAGGCTAGGAAAAGGGGAATGCTTGTAGCATGTTTTTCGGACGCAAGAGTCTAGAGGCCATTTAGAGCCTCATTTATTATGTATTTTGTTGTGATTGCAATTTGCACTTCGTGCCATTTTGAAATATTTTATGTGTTCAAATTTCACCCTTACATGGTATAGCATGAGCAAACTTGGCATATTTTCTCTCTATTGGTTTGGAATATATATATATATATATATATATATATATTGTATCTTTTAGTAAACCAAATCATTTAAATTAGGTCATTCTGAGTCAATCCGCCTTCGAGGCCAAGTTTGAGTTGACCCTCGACCAATTCCAGGGTTGAGTCCGACGTTTAAAACATTGGTAGGAACATGTATAGGGAGAAAGGGGCTGAAATGTTGAAGTTGTAATTAGTGTCGGTCTTCATAATGTAATATAAATCTGTCATTGATGTATTTATGATATTCATTATTATATTTCATTGTTGTTCAAAGCATGTTCTTCATGCTTATGGAGTCAAAAATAATTTATTATGAGTCAAAGAAAAATATATTTGAGGCATATCCCATTTGGACATTTGTAAGAGGAGGGCCGAGGGGATTAAGAGGAAGGCCAAGGCCTTTGGGCCTCGTGGCCAGGCCTAAAAAATCTAGAAATGCCCAAGGTAAGGGTTAATAGGGCAAGCCGAGGTCTGATTAGGCTTGCGGATAGCCTTAAGAAGCTAGAAAAGGCTGACGTAGAGGCAAGGAGGGTTGGACGGCTAGGTTGGAGGATGACGCTTGGCCTAGGAGGCACAATTTTTTTTTTCAAACCCTAGCCCAAATTTGAAAGTTGCTTCAGATCTTCAATATTTGCCCAAATCACTGCAGAAATCTTTAATCGTTGGCCTTGCAAAAATTTTAGAGACTAGATCTTACCCTCAAGGGCCTAGATTTGGCTCTAATCCAACAAATCTTCTTGAGAACCAGCTGTACAAATAAATTTACAAGTATCCAAAACCCCAATATATATAAAATTGAAAAATAAATCCCAAACCCCAACTGCGAAACAAGGGTTAGAAAATAAAATAAAATTTATTTACAAAAATAATTTACAAATTATACAAATATACAATGCTTGAAAATATTTTTGAGGAATAATTTGTTAACTAAAATTTTGATGATGGCTAGATGTATCTCGAGAAATAAATGTTAACCGCTGCCTTAGCGAAGTAAGAACATCACATTAAATATTTGAAGTCCAAACAAGGTCAGCCTTTGCCACAGTTTGTGAACTTGGAGCCCAAGGGCCAGGGAACCTGCAAACTCTATATATTCTCTCAAGAAAAATCGTTAGAACATACAATGAATCAGATCACCTAAGATAAGCCCAAAACTTACCAATAGAATGTTCCTATCATCTACAAATGAAATAACGATTAAGATAATATTAAAGTACAATATAGGAATGCACATACCCAATACATACCACAAATCAATGAGACAAAGACACCATGCACTGTACCCCAAAGTCTTTTATTATGATATTCGAATGTTCCTAGCAAAGCAGTGGCTTCACACCAGCGTTTACAAAATTACTTTAGAACCCATATCATCATAAGATTAGATATAAATAGAAGCAAAAGGCCTTCTATTTATAGAGAAATTCCTGCAAGTGGAAAATAACAGCTAGTTGCCCGTCAAAATAATCTCGATTGTTGATAAATCCTTGATCAACTTTCAATCTCTGCTGCTGAAAATATTTATTTTTGAGGAATTTTCGAATTTCTGATTAAAACCATTTCTTATTAGCTCAAAAATAATTATTTTGAGCTACTGTCCTAAAAAAATTGACTTTGACTTAACCACCAAAGTCCAAGGGTCCAAATTTTCTTGAAATTTCTAATATTTCCTTGGTGGGGGACCTCCAAAAATTAACCTCTGTTAGATCCACAAATTTTTCCACTTGGAGAATTTAATTTCTCTAACATTTTAATTTTTGACTCCAATTAATTAATTTTGGTTTAGGATTTAATTTTATTTTTTCCAGAAAAATTAATTAATTAACACTTGAGGGGATTAATTATTTCTTCCACCATCAAATAATTTAGCCATGGTGTCTTAGTATGATGGACCATACACTAAAATATTCTTTACATAAGATTTTACAAATTCAACCCTCAAAGGGGGAATATCCGTTTGTTATAGACCCTCAAAATATTTACCTAATTTTGCGACACAATATGATCTAGTAGGCCAATTAGCTTAAACTATTCCCAAATAACTTTTACAATAGATTCGACTAAAACACTAGGACTCACCTAAGACATTGACGATGAATTCCACCTTAGATTTGGGGTGAGGCTCGAGGGAAAAACTTTGTCGATCATCTGTGTTTAGAAACACAAATAATCAGTGAGACGAAACACCTCCTAGGATGAAAATTGTCGCCAAAATCATAGGCTTACCTAGGTTGTGTTGTAGCAACTACAACCACCCTCCACAATTTTGCCATGGCTTTGTTTTGGAGCCTCCCTCTTCAAAATCTCAGTAGCATGTCTTGCACTGCTCAGATACTTGTGTTTTCATTTGAATTTATCTTTCGCTTTGCAGCTTGTGTTCACTTACTTGTTCTACCGACTAACCATAAGTTGACCCCCTCATGACTTGGTTCACATCCATTTCTTGCGCTGTCTTGGCAAACTGCGCAATCCTAGAGGGCAACCAACCTTTCTCTCAGGAATTGCGCAGAGCAGCCTGGCAGTCAGCCTTGCTCTCCAGAAATGCGTAGAGCAATCCGACATACAACCTTGCTCAGAGAAATTGCGTAGAACATCCCGACATTGGGCTTCGGCTCAGGAATTGTGCAGACCCAACTGGCAGCTTGTCTTCAGCTAGGAAATTGCACAGAGCATGAGAGGCAGCTAGAGCCACTCAACCCAGGAATTGCACAGAAGCATTCCTTCAGCTGTCGCTTGATGCATGTGCCAACAAGATGCCTGATTCCCTCCAGAACTACGGAATCTTCCCATGCATGCATGGCAACCATTTCCTGAAAAAGCAAAAGGAAAAAGGCAAAAAGTATCCCTAAAAAATAGGGATCTATTTTTAGCACTAGAAGTTACACTCAAGTTGATTTTAGAAACTTCCCACTACTTGTCGCTTTTTCCTAGATTTTTGGCATGCGCGTCATAAACCCTGAATCTACCAAATCTATTTAAACAACGCCACAAAGCTCATTCTACACATTCGATCTTGGAGCTCTGGCATTCCCAAGGCATCTACTAACCTTTGACACAGCTGGTACAACTTTTCTAGGAAAGTTTTCCTTTTCAAGTCTTTTGCTGCTTTT
>APFE031197337.1:158126-173247 GCA_000404065.3 Pinus taeda
GGGAACTTGCTCAGCATGTTGAGTAGTTAGTTGAGGCAACAAACATGGATCTCATGTCAAGGGCATCCAAGATTGCACCACAGTCTCTGCCACCTCCAGAACAACAACCAATCTTGAGCGAGTAAGGAGAAATTTTTCTCCTTGATGATGATTCGGAGATGGATGTGTACAATTTGGCATTTGACGAGACACAACAAAGGATTGTACATGCACGAAGAAAGCAGCTCCTCGATGATCATACATCACTTGCGCACACAGAAGAAAGGGTGATTGTACCAGATGTTGAAGACATCCAGTTGCCATGGTCGAGGCTTCTAAGGCTTATGCAGAAGCCACGAGTTCAACCATCAAGTTCTTGATAACAGAGAATGATTGAATGGCGAAGGACTTGCAAGAGGCCAGGCAGAGAACAGAGTAGTCCACAGGATCTGCCATGACAGAGATGAAGAAAGCAATAATGGCGGAGATATCAACTTTGGAGGTCACCATGTAGACAATGTATAGAATATTTGTGACCGTGCATAAAGCGATTGTCCATTTATACAATTTTTAGCAGCAGTTTGTGCAGACGGCCCAAACTCTCAAAGACATTCACACACTTATTGCGCACATGCAAGAATGGACAATGAGGTACAAAGGAGCCCCGCTTTACTTGCTAAAGAGGATGAAGCCAGAGGTTGAGCTTGACTAAGCACAGATTCAGATGTTGATCCGGAACTATGAACAACTCCCTCCACTCATCACTAGCATTGAGGCTTCCTATGCATGGTTGTTCAAGAGTCTGGATGTCATAGTGCGAACGCACAAGTTCCCTTCCATCAGAACCCTCACCTAGGCCATGAGGAAGAATCAAGTCATGTTGGATGTCAAGAAGAACATAAAGTAGTTGATGTGAGTAGCCACCAACGATGACTTGCAGCTCAGCGCAAAGAACATGCAAAGGTACATTAGTGGTCCAGGCACACTCAGGACAATGCTGCACATGCTTCTGGATGAGTTGGACAGAGGTTTTAGAACCATCTACTCGGAAGCAATGGAGGCAATAGTTTGCTCCGAAAAAGATGTCATCAAATAGTATGGGGACACAATAGCACAATACCAAGTTTGGTATCAGTTCGTCACCAAGGATCACCGCAAGGAGGTTACCGAGTTGGTCTTCCCCCAAGACCTCGAGTGATGTTGTTTGCCTTGTCAGGTTGACTCAAGCCTATTTTTGTCCCACATGGGTATATGTGGAAATTGTATTATTATTGTAAATATGTTGTAAAGTGAAATTCCAAGTCTCACTAGTGGAATGCAAATAGTGATATGTAATGTAAAAAGTTATATGTAATGAAGTTGAAGAGTCATGAGCATAGTCCAAGAGTCAAAGGGGAATGTCATAATTCATAGTATCGGCTTTTGGGAGCCAAACTTTTAGCTAGGTATTGCTTAGAGAAGGCTTGGAGAGTATTGTGATGAGCCTTGGCTTCTCCACAGTGTAGAGCGAGTACATCTCTTTGGAGGAGCAGGCGGTGTTGAGTGTAATGTTCCACTATTGGGGCTAGTGGCTGTCAATGGTGTATGTATGGATGGAACTTTCACTATATATATATATATATATATAACAGAGGCAACATGTTTTCATGCATATGTTGTTATTGTAGTTGGACTATTCTAGTTGCTTTAGCAATGTATGTTATTTAACTTACGCATTTGTGTATGAACTATTTTATATGCAATTGTATGAATCTTGTTGCAATCGCGTTGTTGGTTTAACCCATCACTTTGGATTGTAGACTATTCTGCTTTCCAGCTCGTGATGTCATTTAACTTGTGTGTTCCTTTTAGGCTGTGTACTATTACAGACTTCTAAGGGGCACACTTCCCTTTCCCCTCCGTGTGTTAGAACCCCCATGCATCTCACTTGACTCGCTATGAGGTCACACACTTGCTTCCGACAAAGATATCACACTTATCTCTGCGCGCTAATGCAATCAAGGCATTGCTTTACTACTCACTGTTGTGACTCCTACCTAACTCAACAACCATAGTACCAGAAGGAAATCAAAAAAATTTCTCACACCTAATAACGGAAATTCAATCCAAAAAAGTTCCATATCGACATCTGAATCACGAGAGTAGACAACTCAATCAAGCTACGTATATGTACCATTTATAATAGAAATAACAAGCAGATGTTCCGAAGAATATTAAAGTAGGCTCAATCTAGTCCTATGATGACAATTCGTTACGAAATTCCAGTGATCTGAATATTCCATAGAAGATTAATCTAGGATGGTCTGGTTCCTTCTTAGTGCGACAATTTTGTCTGTCACTTAGAAAATCATATCAACTTGTATCAACAAAGATGGCTGTGTCGAGACGAGAAGACATTCAAAACCGAAAAAGAGATCAAGCCTTTTTCATCAACAAGCTTTGAGGACAAAGCCTTTCTGAAGAGGAAGGCAATGCTATGAATAAAATATATTTAAATAATATAAATATAAGCAATGAGGACAATTGTAATAATGATTAGTTAATTAGTAATTAGGTTGAAGAGACATGTGTAAATGGGACATGACTCGCCATGAAGAGGCACCTGCCTAATATATAAGCAGGCCCCTCACTCTCATTGTATCATCATTCATATTCATACATTTAATATATAATATTTGTATCCTCGATGGATATCCTCATATTCCAAGTCTTCTGGGATATTTAACTCGAAGAACGAACTTTGTTCGTTCCAAAGAAAATGAAGAGACAGACACACAAGAATTTACCTTGGGAAAACCCCACACCAAGGGGAAAAACCTAGCAATCCTTATAGAATCAAGTCAACATGACATCAAGTCATATACAAACTGACCAGCAAAGTAGCTAAGGTGACCAACCGCCAAGTGCCAAGTCAACCCTCCAGAATACCATGACAACATGCTTCCCAAATCTGTCCACAAAAGAGGTTTGTTCCAGGTCTGTAATACAGCCGAAATTCGGCGTGCAGTAGCCTCAGACTTTGCACTTCTTCCACAGGAACGAGCCACCGAACCACAGAAAATTATGCCTCAAACTTTGTCTTCTATTTTTCCTTATAAGTTTCCTTGAGCGAGGGCAGATCAGATATATGTAACTTTGTCTTCTACTCGGCCTTCCAAGTCTCCTTGAGCTAGGGTATTTCAGCAATATGAGCGTGATGTGTATCAAATGAGGAATGTGAGTGGGCTATATATAGCCTCCAAGCAATGCGAAAGGGTGCCAATTAAGCTGAGTCGACATGAGGGTTAGGAGGGCTGACTTGGCAACTTGGTAGGTTAAATGACATCTACAAAATTTAATTTTCTTGCTTTGAAAGGGTCACGAAGAACATGCCCTTCTATATTTTTCTTTTGACCAATACAAAGCATGAAGAACCAATAATAATTATAATTATTTAAAATACATCAATAAAATAATATTATGAAGACCGACCATAGCTACATTCTTCAACAAACTTCAATTACTTATTCAAGAGTTTACCTCCTATCTACTAGCCCCCATTTTCGTATCCAGTGAAGAGGTGGCTTTTAGAATCAAATAAGAATTATTATCTAGCCATTTGCTTTCGTAGTTCATTCATTTTTACTTGGGACAGAATTTCAGGCTTGACATACTTGCTGTTCATTCTAATCTACTTTGAACGAGCATTTTTTCTGTGGATTAGTCATTTGTTGGTGCTGTTATGTTCTTTTAAATGTTCTAGGAGACATTTTTTTTATGTGCCTCATCTTTTATTGTGTCAAATTCATTTTGTTGACTTGAATCTGAAGCTTGGAATTGTGTATTTTTCAGCTGCAGTGGTTCAGTTGAAGGCACTTACCAGTGCTGTTGTAACAGAAGAATCACTACCCTATTCTTTGTCAGTGCAGTTGAGCTTCTTGAAATGCTTACTTGCGCATGTTATTTCTGTAGTTTCTAATTTTATCGACACCAATTCTCACAATGACAAAAAGGATGATATAAACATCAATGATTTGGAGCAAGCTAGGTTGAAAGATGCCGCAGGTGCTTCCAATACATTAAATACCTCCAGAAATCAAGGTTTTAGCTGCAGTTCTAGTCTTATGCAGAGGGCCACAGTTCCATTGATGGAGACAGGTGGCCTTAACTGGTTCGTAGGTAAGCAATATGAAATATTATCACCTTAATTTGCCATGTCGTTTTCAAATTTGAAACATATCTTCTCCATGCGGCTGTGAAAGTACGATCTCTGGCTTTTTGAAATGATTAGATGTGCGAAATTGGAGAGTTTGCTTTGGATGGCATATTTGAGACAGGATGAATGTTTCTTGAGAGTCTCTTAGAATCAATAGTTAAATTAGATTCATTATCTTTAATTGACTATTAAACTTGGCATGTAGAGAGGGATTCACTACATGAGGCAACCATCATATGCAGATGATAGCACCAGAAATGAAAATTCAAAATATAATAGAGATTATGTGAATAATTGCAGTCCTTTTTCCAACCCTATACTAAAGGTACAATTCTGCTGCACACTTTCATAATTGTAGCTTCCAGTGAAAATAAAAAGAATTTTGAGCACTGAGCTGCCATCAAATATCACCATCATCTGCAGGAATAGAAGACAGAAGTTACCGCTATTTGGGAACAACTAGCATAGCTGTCCCTTGGTTTTGACTGTCTGCTCATTATCAACGTATCCACTCTGTGATCTGTGAAAGAAATCTCTCAGAATATTGAAAGAAGAATAGAAATTGGTGCCTCAAGCCGTCATCAAAATAATAAAGGAAATTCTTATAAGAACAAGTTAGGCCAAAATCTATAAAAGATGGTTAATAACAGAATGAATGCCATGCTGGAAAAATCAGTGACAGATTCTAACAAGAGATGGGATGAAATGATCAAAATGAGAGCTGAAGACAGCAAAAATGGAAGAAGTCACTAATTTACTCAAAGAAGTGGTTTCTGTCTTAAAATATTAAGAAGTTACCAATTCACTCAAGGAAGTTGTTTCTGCCTTAAAATATGACTGCACAACCAATTTCATCTCATAATCTGCGAGGCCTCTACCAAATCTTACCTGACCATTACTGCATTGACTAATTTTACTCCCAACAGATAATTATACTTCTATTCCCTCAGCCAATATTCCACAGCCTACCTTTTCTCTGCTGGATAATATTCCGTAACCTATTTATAATCCACCCTGAACGCCAACATCTGATCACCCTAACCACAAAGTAAAAATCTAAATGTCAAAATTTTATGGGCAAGACATGAGTAAATGCATGGGCTTGAGAAAACAATTCAGAATAAATTTTCGAATTGCATCATACTCATGAGGACATTGAAAATATTAAAATTGCATTAATGACTTTGAAGCGCCCACATACAATTGGTACATATTGTGGAAAACCCAGATGACAATGTAACTGTAAATTGGGATACATTCAAAATGGACTATCTAGGAGTCCTAAGACATGGAAGAAAAGGATGTTTTTGGAAAACTCATCTGAATTAAAAAAAGGGTGATGCTGAAAAATACAGATGTGAATGTGAGATACTCATAACATGTGTGCTAGGGCTATCCCCAAATCAATCCAGACTTATGTCACTGTCTTCAATGAGAATAAAAAGATGCGTTAGGGTTTCGGTATCAATACAAAACTTGGAATTGCAAACTGTTGAATTTTCTACAAGATGCACAGTAAAATACAATTTTCTGATAGATAATTAATTCCTAATAAAATACAGTATTCTACGCCACTGTAACATTGAGCAATTACACTTCAGAAAATATCAATAGTAAAGATCATAGAAAGACAGTGCATAAGTCATGCACAATAGAGACAATATTATTACCCATGGAAACCCAATCTCGGGAGAAAACCCAACAACTTTTCTTTAGGATAAACTATTCTTCAGCAAGGTTACAAATCAGCAATTTTGTTTAGAAATCTGTGCCAATGTACAAGTCAAAATACCAGTCAAACTGGTCAATCTCCAGCAAGTCAATGCTGGTCAAACCAGCCAAAACAGTCAAAAGTTGATGCTGGTAAAACTGCAGTCTTCGGCCAAATTCATCCCTGCAGTCATGTAATATCCCTTTTGGGAATTTTGTGGTATTTTTCTGAGAAATTTCTTTTTAAAATTTTATGCCGACATTTTTGCCAAAAACCCATGAGATTACACCAAAATGCACAGTAAATAAGAACTCAGAAATTATACAAGCACGACAAACACATTGACAATTTGCAGAAGTAAACCCAGAAACTCAAATAACATCAGAAAATGCAGCACAAGGAATGACTCAGCTTCATTTATTATAATATATCATGCAGAGTACAACTGTAAATATCTGAGACAAAATAGGGTAGATGATAGCTGAGTGGACATCCAAATATTCTGCTGCTATGCTGATCCTGATCCCTCAAAACTCCACAATGGCTGCACTCTCCCTCCAACAACAGCTACCATTGAATCAACTGAAAGATGATGAAGCAAAAGCACCAATTGAGGACCTGAATGATCCTCACTCCAATATCTCTGAAGCTTTGTGAAACTTTTGGATGAAGTCTCCTTAAAGAGAGTTGGGTTTTCGTCCAACACTCAACAACATACCCGAGGGTTTCCATCTTGGGGCTAGAGAAGTTGGGAACTAGGTTCTCCAAACCTCACCAATAGAAAATATCAACAATCCAAGATGTCTTCATATAGTCTCCACCTTCTCCTTTTATAAATCTGATGGACCCCTCTAGAAGCCATTATTTTATTATTATTTTAATCACTAGTACCTTTTCCTTGCTTTTATTTCAATTAAAATACCCTTTTAATTTGGGAAAATGTTAAATCAACCACCATTCCTCCTCCAACCACTAAAAGTCACTTCCCATCGTCTCATCTTGTAGATCTCGTTCCGGTTCCAACGAGATATTACACTAAGGTGTTCCGCCAAGTACTCTTCTTGTAATGCCACCTTAAGTGTAATTAATTGAGTTAGGCACCATAATAACCCTGTTTTCCGAAAGTTGTCGGAATGCAACGGAGCAAAAGGCAAGTTGTGTGGATGATGGAATATGCCAAGTGAATGCCATCAGATCCCAAAGAAACTCCTCGAAACCCCATAAAGCCCCTTCAGAAGCTCCTGCGCCCGCTAATGGAGTAAACCTCGCTCTTGTGACCTAGTTGCCTCCGACCATGGAAGTCCATCCTGACTATACCATAAAGGAAACCAGAAAAAGGGACATGACAAGTCAACTTCCACTGTCAAATTCGCATGTGCAACCTGTATTAAGCCTACTGTGCTCAACCTCAGTCAACGTCTCACACGTGCGGCCTCGAGAAGCTGCTCAAACTCGTCCTCTTCTCACATGTGCAACCTCAAGAAGCTGGTCAAACTTGTCCTCTTCTCACACGTGCAGTCTCCAAGAGAGAGAAAGAGAAATGACGAAAGATAAATCTTGTTCTTGCTTGGTGGAGAAAATGAGAGGTCATATAATCTATTTATACTAGTCGAATGGGGTGAAATAACCCAAGGGGTACTCCCTTCACCCTTCTGGGCCGACTTGTCATTTAGAAATCAAATTTTTATTTTAATTCTTCATAATTCTTCTAGGCTGACTTAGGCATGCGGAATACCAATGTTACTAGACTCAGAATCGACAATAAGTTGGCGAGACAAAAGAGTGAAGAGTTTTAATTGGATTGGGAAAAAATCGTTAAATTCAATAAACAAAGATATTCACATATATTGAATTAAAAAAGACATTTTTCATTGATATTCAATAAAGCCATGTCCAAACAAGGCATAATATCAATAGATGTCCAAAATATCATGAATGAATAAGTATCTCATATATGTTATGAGTCCAAATATGATCCAAAGTAGTGAGTCCTGACTCCTAACCAATGACTACATCGAACTAAAATCATCTGCTTCTAAAAGTTTACAAAATACTGGATGCTAATCAGTAAAAATATAGTAACTAAGAGTCTACTAGTGAGAACTAGAAGCGATTCCTCCCACTCCTTTGCTTGCTTGACTCCCATAATTCTCCAAGTCATCTAGGCTTAAAAGAGGAGCCTCCTCCAATTGGACTCTATCTGTTGCATTTGTAATTTGCAGATCTATCTCTTCAAGGTCGATTGGTGAATGATCCAAACCTGTCATTATCATGAGACATGGAAATGTGAATTAAAGTTTGAACTTTAAAGTGCAAATCAAATTATGAAACCTTCAAATTCAAATGCAATTATGCATGACTATGCCAAGCCTTTTGTTCCTCAAGGCTTAGTGTCTCAACTCTCACCTAGTGTTTGCTTGTTGCGAAGTCATAGATTGTAATGGACAAATACAAGGTCATTTAAGCGCTTTTGTGTCAATCAGTTGCACTTCTTAGAATGTATTTTTTCAAATATGCTCCAGTTGTACTCACAACCTGAAGCACTGCATGATTGGTTTAAGATTCAAATGGCTAATCTTTTCAAATCTGGCGTATCATTACCAAAGTTTTGCCACCAAAGACCTAGCAAGTGGGAAGGTTTCATGAGTAGTAAGTATAGTTCAAAGATGATAAATAGAAAATAGTAAATACAAAAAAGACAATTTTTTTTTTAACAAAACATTTAACATACAAAACACAGTTTAAACAAATTTAATGAGTTGATGAAACCTTCAAGCCTCAAAGGGTACCTAGAAACATCTTAGTCCTTTCTTGTATAGCACTGGTATAGGAAAATAATTTGGTTGGCACCCTATAATCATGTAGCTGGGAAAAGACACAACTTTGAACTTCTGGATCAGGAAAGCACCTTTAATCAATGCATGTCATAAGTCCTCTGCCAACCTCCCCATTCTCATTAAATTTGCTGTTATCATAACAACATTGTGGGGGTTTGAGAAGTACCTAGTAGCATGTAAGGGGGAATGCAATTGCCTATCCCAACGTGCATCAATAATGTCCCAAAGAGGCATATACTTGTCTTCCTTATCCTCATATCTTCTTTTGATGGCCTCCTTTGCGAGATCCATCGCCACATAAATGTAACCCATAACGGGTTTGTCACCTTCAACCATCCTGAAAGTTCAAGCTTTCAAATTCAATGAAATATGGAACTTTGAAAATGAAATGAATCTTGAAATGAAATTTTAAAAATGAAAAAGTTATGACTTGAAGTACCTGAGAACTTTGACAAGGGACTCCGTCACAACAATAATCTCTTCAGCATCTGCCCTAAAACTGTCATTAAACACAAGTGCAACAATTTTAATGCCTTCAAGGGCCTTGGAATATTTAGATGCCATCCACTCAGGTCCCAAGAACATCCTCTTTAGATTTATCCTTTGCTCAACCACAAATTGCAAAGATATGAAATTTGTTGCATATTTGGTCGCTGCAGGTCGAACAATTTCTTTACCTTCAGTGTATTTTCTCATGGTGTGTAGGATGATAGTGTGGTTGTACAAGTATTCGGTTATGGATTTTGCCTTCTCCACAACTTCATGTATCTAATGAATTTACCAATGTCCTCAAGCATTAAATCTATGCAATGGCCATCACAAGAGGTCCAAAAAATTAGTGGGTGCCTAATCTCAAAAAGTCTACCAGCAACCATACAATTAGCTGCATTGTCGGTGAAAATTTGTACAACATGTTCTTCTCCCACTTCTTGAATGACTTCATCCATCATTTCACAAAGAAGTTGGACAGTCTTAACGTTGTTTGAGGCATCAATTGATTTGAGAAACATTATGTCTGTTGGACAAGATACAAGGAATTTGGTCTTTCCTTTAGAATAACATGCATTATTGTTTACTCTAGAAGGTTTTTGTTGTAAAAGCATGGCATCATAGATAGAAGCATGTGATAATAGCATATTTAGAGTCTACTTGATTGAGTTGCTTTGTAGGAATCATCTAGTCTTTCAAGAATAAGCAACTTGAGACCATTTTGCATAATGTTCATCCATACATTGTAGAAACATTATGTTAGAGGTAGTCATTTTGCTAAGATGGATCATCAAGATCCTATAAGAACCATCATTTTGGAAGGCTATTGGAAGAAACATTATGACAAGGTTAGTATATATTCCATATAGCATGTAAACAATACTCTTGAAGGATGAAGAAATGCAATTGGTCAAGTTGCAGGTTCATTGTAGGGCAGATAGCTAGATGATTGTATGGAAGCATAAGAATGCAAATTTGAAGTAACTTTTGGGTAGGATTCATGTGTATAGAATGCTGTAAGAGAAGTTGATAATCCATAGTAAATCTTCCATTTTGATTATATGATGCCTAAAAGATGAGTTTGATTTACTCTAGAATGAATAAAAGATTAAAGACTTTCTCACTGGAATTTATAGAATAATGATCAACATCCAGTACAAGTCTCCAGAAGAAAATTGTAACTTGGTAATCAAGTTCGATCCTTGGGCACTTTGATGCATGCAGGAAGATTCGAGTGGATATGGACAATGAGGATGTTGATGCTTTGATGAGAAGGTCATCATGATGAGGAATATATGATGAATGTTGAGGCAAGCTCAACATATGATTTTGGCAATTATAAAGTCAAAATGTGTTCATCTTGGGATTAAAAGGTAGTAATGCGCGAAGATAACTAGAAGGTCAAGTTCGTACAACAACAAGAAGATCACTTTCATAAGGAAGCTATGATCACCATGAGGTTTGGAAAGACTAAATATAATGCCTTCAATGATGATAACATGTCATGTGCCTTCTCAAATACATTTGTAACAGGGATTTGCTACACAATTTTGGCTAAGGAAAAGAACCCAACATTTTCGACTTAGGGACTTAGGAGGAAATTCGACTTTATTTTGCTGCTAGTGGAATGTGGGGGCCACCCACATGTGAATTCAAACTAGGCCATTCGAATGGCTTGGAGGGAATTCGAATAGCTGGATGGAGGGGCCCACATGAGGCAAGGAAGGCCCAAGGAGATAAAAGGAGGAGGAAGCTCTCATTTGGATTCATTCTTACACCTTGCAAATCAAAATTACTTAACTGTTCGCTCCGCTATTTAGCTAAGTCAACCGGTTGTTTAGCCACGAATCTCTCAAGCAGGAGATTCAACCTTTCCTTCGAGGGACCTTCCGTGCCCGCCCTAGGGAGGCAGTTCCATAAGCATTTTAGGAGATCCGGGAGTGTGCTACAACACTAACATTCAACCACATATAAGGAGTGCGTATTTCTGGGCTATCTGGAGAATACGTAGGAGGAGTTGGAGCCACCGTTGATCAACCATTTGCAGGGAGAGTCAGAGGATTGGGAGAGTAGCAGCGGGCCAACATTTCTTGAGAGTTTTGGAGCCAACAGAGTCAACATCCCAGCAATTTGAATTACTAGTCTTTGGGACAACGCAGAGGGCTAGTCCAACATTTTCGTGGGGCTTAGGAGCAGGTGCTATAGGCTGGAAGCCCATTCAGGAAGTCAGGGGATTTATACTAGGGGTCAACCCAACACTTTGAGACATTTTCCGAGAGGATTTACAGGCAGATTCCAGTAGGCCGAGTTTTGCAGTTGCAGCTGAAGTTGGGCTCCTTGGGGGTCGAATTTCAAAAGTCTAAACCAGCTAAATTCCTTCGTGGGTTTTTCTGGGTTTAGGCCAAGGAGTCCGGGGCTTAAATCTTATAATTTTCTGAGCACAGGAAGTGGACTTTCCAGCCATTCGAACTTAGCAGAAAAGATAGTTTTCTGGGCAGCGCAGTGCAGATTGGTGCAACAGTTGGAGCAATCATCGGTTCAACCATTTCTCACTTGGGTTTGGTCGTGCTTGTCCATTGAGAAAAGCCCAGGTGCACCATTCTATTATCCTTTGTATTTTGCCCTCAAAGAAGTAATAAAATGGCTCATTAGTCCCTTATTTCCAACATTTCCATGGGTGTTTAATGTGTATTTCGTTTTTATATGTTGCTGAACATATTATTTTCTTTATATCACTTATATTCCTATTTAGGAACACTACAGTGGTATCAGAGCCTAGTTCTTGGCTCAACTGTGGGGATTTTCTCCTATGAGAGAAGGGGACCAACAGAACATCACATACCGAAGGTAGAGGTACTGGAGCTGAGAAAGAGAGTTGGAGATTACTCCAGACATGAAGGACAAATGGAAAGCAGTGGTAGAAGACAAGGACATGGTGGAACCCAAGAGCAGGGAAGAGATGGCTTTCGACAGCCTCCTGAGAGCCCTGAATGACTTAGCTAAGGGCCAGAAAGATATGCTGGAAGAGATAAAGCTGCAGAACAGAGAGATGAACACTCCTAGAGGGTTTCTATTTGGGGAAACTTCTGGAGCCTCTCAGCCATTCGATCACCCCTCACCAGCAACGCAACACCCATCAGCTAGTAGGCCAATTCGTGCCACACAGCCCTCTTTCGTACTAATGGCACAAATCGAACTAGCAAGGGGTGAAGACCCCATTCAGATGGGAAACTATTTTAGAGTGGCAATCTATGGATGCAAACTTCAGGGAAGCACTCTCTTTCAGAGATTTCTGCAAGCTCAAGCAAAGTGAGAAGAACAAGGGTTATGGAGGACAGGGAACCCAGAACTATGAGCTGCAAAGGACCATAGGGAGGATGTACTTCCATACTTTCGATGGCACTGCCAAGTGCACCGCTAGGGCTTGGGTTGAGAAGATGGACACCTACTTCCAACTCAACCGGATGACAAAACAGGAAGCCATCAAGATGGCCACGCTGCACATGGAGGAGGAAGCCCATCACTGGTGGTTTCATGGCTTGGCCACCCTAGGGCATGCCTATGTGGCTTCTTATGAGGATTTCACCAGGAGGGTGGTGAAGCGTTTTGACTAGAGAGATCCAGAGGCCCATTTCAGAGAGCTGACCCTACTGCGCCAAACAAGCAACCCGAAGCAGTACATCTCAAAGTTTCTACCTGTATCAATGATGGTTCTTGATCTATCAGAGGCTAGGAGGGTATACACCTTCATTGAGGGCTTACTTGGGCCCTTGCGTGGACTAATGAAGTCACACAGACCCTCCACGCTGCAGGAGGCAGTTTCGTGCACCAAAGATCTATAGGGGGCCATCCCCAAGACTAGACCGCCATTTCTTGCATGGACCCTTTTCCCACAGAAGGGGCATGAGACTAGACCACCACCTCAAAGGACCACACAGGGGCGGGGGCAACTAGATGATGAGACACCAAAGGACCTTAAGAGGAGGAAGTTGTGCTTCACATGCAGGGAGCCCTAGGCACTAGGCCATCGGTGCACTGCCGGTAGAGCACACTATATTGAGGTTTTTTCGGACAATGACAAGGAGGACAAGGTGGAGCAGGAGTGTGGTATGGGAGATGGTGAGAGTCTGGTAGATAGAGGGCCACCACCACCACCTCCATAGGGAGGGGCATCCCTTGCCCCATCCGAGGGAGTCCTTGCTTCCTTATGCGGGGTTCCCAAATTTTTGACATTGAGGATCAGAGGCACCGTATAGGGGCAATGAGTATCAATCCTAGTTGACAGTGGGGCTACAAACAACTTCATAGATGCCCAGTTGGTTCAGAGGATGGTCCTCACCACCTTTGAGTTTGAGGGCTTTTCAGTCCTAGTACCAGGTGATCGCACCATACGGTGACCTTGATATGTGCTGACTTGATAGTACTTATGGGGAACTACTCGATGACGGACCATTTCTTTGTGGTTGATGTGCCAGACACCAACGTGGTGATGGGTGTCCAGTGGTTGTACTCCCTTGGGCGAGTCAAGACAGATTGGAGGAAGCTAGAGATGGAGTTCATAGGGTCGGATGTCAAATTGGTAGTTCTGAGAGGCATGCAGTCTTATCCACCTCAGACAACCTCGACCCATAGGATGGAGGTAGATCTTCGACATGGGGACATTGCATGGGCAGTAGAGCTGAGGATTTCAGAGGTTGGGGGACAGGCCCAACCACCACCACCAGACATACACACTTTACTGGATAGATACACAGTTGTGTTTGGGGACATTCCACCAGGGCATCCACCAGACAGGGGATTTGAGCACACTATTGAGTTGGAGTCGGGTGTGCAAGCAGTGATCACCACCCCTTATAGGCATCCCAAGGCCTATAAGGATGAAATAGAGAAGGCCATTAAGGAGCTATTAACATTGGGCCATATCAGGTCAAGTTCCAGTCCCTTCACTTCTTTAGTAGTACTGGTGAAGAAGGATGGAACCCTTCGCATTTGCATTGACTACTGGGCCCTCAACTGGAGGACATTGAAGAATGGTACCCCATTCCTCGCATAGATGAGCGGATGGATGTGCTTAGAGGAGCCAAGTACCTCTCTAAGATCAATTTGTGTTTTGGGTACCACCAGATTAGGGTGAGGGATCAGGATATCCCTAAGACAACTTTCCGATGCCACTATGGGCACTTCGAGTTCCTGGTCATGCTATTTGGGCTGACCAATGCTCTAGCCACTTTCAAGTCATGCATGAACCATGTCTTCCAGGTGTTAGTGTCAGTCTTTCCAGCCTTCCTCCAGTGATCAAATATGCTCTTACAAAGTGATTTTTAAGTGTAAAGGTCAAATTTTGTCATTACAGTGAGTTTTCAAGCAAAATTTGGTCACTAGGCATTAGGTCTAGGGTTTGTTTTCACTCCTTCTAAAGTTGCCCAAATGTCAGTCTATGTCATCATTCAGCTGAGTCTATCATCATTCATAGGGTTGTCATGATCATCTCAGTGTCTAATGAGTCATTTTACATCTTGTTCATGCTTCAGTTGTGCCTTGGCAAGTTCATTTCCCTCTCCTAGGGTTTTGAAGCCAATTTCTCTTGGACGGTCAAATCATCGGCAAAAATTGTATCCAGATGTTCATACACCTCCCCCTATCCTTAAAGTACCATATCAAACACTTCCCAACACTCAGATCCCCCAAAATCCTCATTTTTGCACAAACCCTAGTTTCTAGCTACAACCTGGCAATTTTCTAGGTTTGGCCTGTGATTTGCCCTTTTGGACCCCTTCCCTCACTCAATCTCTGAGATTCCACTTTCCCCTGCTTCCTAACATCCCTCCCCACTCCCAAAAATTTCCCCAAGAATTTAGAAGCCCCCTATCCCCTTCATTTCGCTTCATTTCGACAAAATTCCTTGTCTCA
>APFE031197337.1:191918-213604 GCA_000404065.3 Pinus taeda
AATGCATCTAGCCATTAATTCCTCAAAACCAGGAATTACATTATAGTTCAGAAGAGTAGTCCTGAACACGTACCATTCGGATGGTAATCCTCCAAGAGTCGTGAGTGCCATTTCCCTATCAGTAATAGCCTCCCCAATAGATAGGAGATTGTTCTTGATCTCAGTTATTCTTAAGAAGTATGCTTTCGTACTCTCATCTTTACCCTTCTTGATTTCCCTCAGTTTATTTCTAAAAAACAAAACTTGATTTGCATCATTAACTTTAAATAAACTCACTAGTCTATCGTAGATTTCCTTGGAGGTGTCCAGTTCAGAGATGTAGGCCACCAAGTGCTTGTCGATAGAGTCTCGGATGATCTTCTATTTTGACTTCTTCGGTTTTCCATTTGTTCCATGCAGTAGCGGATGCATTTGATGGAGGCTCAACAATATTGCCTCTTACATGGTCCAACACTTCTAGATCTTCTAGGGTTAGATTGATAGACATCTTCCATCCGTGATAGTCATCTTTCTTATGAAGCTTGCCTTCGGTAGAGTGTTGAGGACCCCATAGTTCTTTTAGAATAGCCTTGCCAATCTTCTCTTCGGTGATTGCTCTTGCTCTTGCTTGGGCTTTGTCTTCACCTCATCTCTGATACCATGTTAAGTTATGGTATGTTCTATGCTTATAACAATTTACTTCTTTTTCTTATTATATTCCACAGATTAGCAATCACATGTACATAAAGTAAAGTGCAGATAGAATATTAAACGATCGTTAGAAAACAAGCTAAGACAAGAGACACAAGATGTGGCGGCTAGCCAGGGACAAACCCCACAATGTGTGGGGAAACCCTTTGATCAAATATTTTTTTATCTTCAATAATTCAGCAGAGAGAAATAGTACAATAAATCTGATTCATATCAGCGATAGCAAACCCTAGATCAGCAGCATCAGCATTAGCGGCTTCATCATCAAACTAGGGAAGACGATATCTCACAAACCGACCGTCGGATCAGCTTGATTCCACCACCAAAAGTTGCGTCTTCTAGAGGAGGTTCAGATGAACCTACAATGTAGTTCAGGTGAGGAGATATTCTAGTCCACACAGGTCAATTTTTACTTCTGTAGTTGCAGCTTCAGTTTCAGCAGTTTCCAGCTTCAAACTAGGGCAATCGATATCTTGCAAACCATTCGTCGGGTTGACTTCATTCCACCACCAAAAGTGGCGGCTTTCAGAGGAGATCCAGATGGACCTACAACGCAGTTCTAAAGAGGAGATCTGATGGTCAATGCTGGTCAAACTTTGGATCTGCAGTTTCAGCTTCAGGTTCAATAGCTTCCGGTTTCACATGTGTGAGAGAGAGACCCTTTTTTGCACAGTAGAGAAGAGACTCATTTCTGCGCAGTAGAGAGAGAGAGATGTGATGAGATGAGTGAGTCCAAATGAGGAAAATTCCTCTTATATTTATACACAACGTTGGTGTTTGAATGGATGCGCCTGTTGGGCTTCTGAGCCTACATGAGTTGTAGGTCGGCTTGATAATAATTCCATAATCAAAATAAATTCATATCTCCATGAATACTTATCGGAATCGGATGATATTTATGTCAATCCTACACCTCTCGACGAGAGGAATCTAATAAAAATATTATCAGCCATGAATAAGATGACCCACATGAAGTTTTGCCCTGGTTGCCAATTTTAATAGCCACTGCTACATCTGTATGACAACTCCCTCTACATCCGTGTTGCTACTGGTCCTTTCTCCCAACACTGCATCTGCATTGCAGTTCTCTCTCATAATGCTGCATTGTGCTGCCCATAGCACTACCACTGTCTACAAGTCTACATATTAGTGATCAACAACATGATCACTCCTCATCATGATCAAACTCATATGACTATTAGACAAGAGATCATCAACATGAGCTACATAAATAATATGGCTCAGAGTTTGAGGACTCCTAAAACTCTACAACTTTAGTGATAGTAGTAGTAGTAGCAAAAATAGACATCAAAACTACAAATCACTGATCAACATGGTCACTCATGAAACTCATCATTGATTTAACGCTACTAGAAATGGGATCATCAACAAGAGATACATAAATATCATCTAGCTCAAAGTCTTCAGACTTGGATTACTCGACCTTATAACATGATAGAAATTGAAAAGGTTTAACATGCCTACCGAATGATATTGGTTTGAGTGAAGGGTTCATCTCCTCAACCTTATAATGTGGTAGAAAAAGATTAGCATGCCTAACTAGTTGTTTTCCTTTGAGTGAAGGGTACATTCTTGTTAAGGCCATGGTAGAGGAGTTCAACAATCAATACCACCAACATCAACAAAGTTCAACAATCAATGCCACCAATATCAAGGTTCTTAAAGGGCTTCATGCTCTTGATCAAATGCCAATCTCATACTCTCCCGCATGATAGAATCAAATGGAAACATTGCAAATCCCCAAACCATGAAATCCTGAAAACCATAAAGTCTTCTGAGTTTTGAGTGAAATCTAAAATTCTAGTTTCTCCATATGAAATCCAATGAGGTCGAAACCACTCTCAAACATGCTAGGTCATTTCATGGTAACGTTAAAATTTTAAGTAAAAGGATGAAATCCTTTTACTTTAAGAATTTAACATTACCATTAATTGCCAACATTGCTAGGGTTGAGATGTGTCAGGCAAATGAGAGGGTAGGAATGCTTTTCTTGGAGAGACTATTTTTGGAGGGAAATAACCCCAAATTTCCCTCAAAACAGCGTAAAAACTCAAAAAACTGCATTATGTGGGGTCTATAACTGTCCTGGCAATAAACCGGCTGGTTTCTTCATAAACTGTCGGTTTGGTTCGGTTTTTGTGAAATTTTGGTGAAATGGACCCTTCGACTGGGTTTTTTGGCCAGTTTGACCCGGTCACCCAATGAACCGGCCGGTTTGACCGGTTTCCGGTTCAAGCCGACCGGTTTTAAAACTATGGCACCAAGAGGGATCAAATCTCTTTTCACTCTTAAATAGGTTTGCATCTCAAGAGATTTGATCCCTCTCGGCGCTTGGTAGATCCGGGGTTAAGATGAATCTACGCTGGTTGACTATAATAGGCCAAACTAGTGAAAGAAGATTCCAGTCACAATTTTCTGGTGGTTGAAGAGTTAGATCTCGTGGGGGATAAGTAAAAGTCCTTGAGGAGACTAGGTCTATGGCCTTGATGGTAAGAAGCTTGTTGGTGTTTGATCTTTTCTGACATGAGATGGACAACTAGAGCTGACTAGATTTAGATGCCATGATCATTCAGTTTTGATACCAATTGATAGGAGCAGAACACCAGTGATAGAAGGAAGTTATTCACAGACAGGGGAAACACAAGAGAGTGAGTATGAATGAAGATTTCCAGAGCTGTACACATCTGTACACTCATTTGTATTAAGAAATATATATACAGTGCAAAACTATGGGTGAGTAATCAAGCTTGACCATGTCTCCAGTAAAATACAATAAACAGGGCGAGTGATCAATTTAGGCTAACTCACCCAAAGGAGACAAGGATAAAGCACAAAATATAAAAATTCAAATATAATACATGTTCACACATGTTCACATGACTAAGTCTAATAAAAATTACTTCGTTTATTTACTTAATGAAGAGCTAATTTTATGTGAGAAGTGTCTTATTTGCTTACAGAAATTTGATTGAAATTTGAAGTCAGAAATTTCATTTTCAATATTCTGGGCTACTTTGATCCTTTTAATTTGAATTCTTCTGCCCTATCCTCTTTTTGTTCTTCTCTGATATCTACTGGTAGAAAGAGCATATGGCATGTCCCTTTGATTCACAATGAATTTGGTGGATAAGTAGAGATGTATGACCTGGGTCATGTTATCTGTTTTGATGTGCATTTTGACTTTTGTATTGTAATTCACATGCAGTGGAGATGGTTTGAGGATATGCTTTCTTTGCATTGATCTTGTAGATGTGCAGGCAAGTTGGCACAGTAATAAATTGTCTGTGTTTTATAAATATTTTGCAGAACTTTTGCAAGTTTTAAGGAGATTGCGGCTGAAGAATCAAATGACCGAAATGTTACTTGAGCAATTGACATTAAGAACTCTCAAAGCTGCTTTGATTGCAAATCCACGAGCACAAAATCACTTTAGAAGCATTGGTGGTCCTTTAGTCTTAATTGATGGCCTTGATATTCCATCTTGGAAGACAATGGGTGATTTAACTACAGTATCTAGAGGATATGACTCGAGGTGCTTTTCTTAAACCATTTTCTCATTTTTGTATTGTTGAATTGCAGTTGCTATACTTGAATATACTGGTATGCATGGTTCCATAAATCGCAGAAACAATTGCCATGTTTACTATTACTATAGGGCTTTGGGAGCTGTAAACATAATTGGCTATTGCAATAGAAAGTCACAACCCCTAGAAAAATCAATACAAACTAAGAATTTCATTGTATCAACTTGAAAGAGATGCTGATAATTAGGAGCAGAATCAGCTTGGATTGGTGTAGCTATGAATGTCTAAATGCATAAAAGTTTAGTCACGATCTACCTGGTAATTTGTCCTCATCTACATAAACCCTGCAACAAAATTGTCATCTTATATATCCTTGACAGATTGATAGGCAGTTAAAATAAATACACTATGGCATGTTTAAGTGATGAAAAAAGAACGGAATCAAGGCAGAGATGTTGAATTTTGTTGGCAATCTGCATAAACATCAAACGATAGCCTTCTGAAATTTACCGAAAGCTTTCTTACATGCATGCTAATAATCTTTGCTAGTTTTAGTTAATCATTTGGACAGCTGGAGTGAGATTTCATTTGATTCCATGGATATATGTACCTGAAGTCTGGCCAGTATATACATGTCAGGTCCTGTCACGGGGTTGGAACAGGAAAGGATTCTTGTTAAGTACGGTCTACAAGTAATCCAAGCACTACTCTATTAGTGAATGGAAAGAGATAAAAGGAAAAATAGCATACTTAGTTCTATAACTAGGTTGCGCAAAACATGGAATTATGTGTATGTGTGTGTATCATTTTTTTAATGACACATTTTCTTGCAAGAAAGTAAGAATGATACACATAAATGACATTTTAAAAGAAAAAGCATGTCTATATTAACTCCCATAGATGATTACATGATGCAAATTCCAAAATTAGCATTTATAGATGAGGTTATACATCCAACATCAGCCTTTAAACATGAGGCTACATGTGCTAAAAATAAAATAAAAAAAGAGATAAAGGCAAATATAATTACATATCCATCTCATCCTCATCCTTATCAACAAAATGCTTGTTCAGCAGAACTTAAGTGTGGATTGGCAGAAGAGGCAGCTTCACTTAGGCTTGCATCGTCACCAATATCAAGAATAGCAAGAGAGAGTTCCATGTCTGGGCATGTTGGATCCACATCCTAGTCTTCATGAGGTCCACTTGTATATACAAGATCTTCAGCTTTCTGCGATCCTAATCTATTGTGTTTTACAGAATAAATGAACTATACATGCTCCAATTCCTTTTTGTTGATGAAGAGCTTGTCACTTGAGGTAGCTTACAAGTGGCATTATTTGCAATTATACGTTATTTTCCCCATGACAAAATCATTTAACCAAGTTCATGGTCCTCCTCTTGTGCGAAGATGATATATATGCAAATCTTTCATTTTAATAGTAAAACATGTAGATTCTTCTCTCACTTCAGTTTGTATAGAAGTTGGAAACAACCTCTATAAGGTTTTCTTTACTCTATTGGCCACCTCCTTGTCCTTACGCAAGGCCTTCCTCTTTCCTTTGCTTTGAATAATGAATTCACCATCATAAATTTTGGAGTAAGAGCATGTGCCAAACTATGTAATGGAGTGTTAAAAACCATTCCACGTCACTACGATGATGTAATTTGCTATGGAAAAATAACACTTTATTGGAAAGCCTCATTAGGTGACCTTGACAATGTGCAACAATGGGAGTGTCACCACTTATTCCTCAACAACTACTACCCTCTTTATAGTGATGGACACAATCCAACACAAGGAAGGCTTGCGTAGTTGATCTTAAGGATCAAATGACCGAATCAAGTTAAGCTAAGTGCCCTCTAAGGGTTCTACAATGATTTACCACCAATGAGTAATGTTAAATAATTAGGGTTTAGGGTGGATTTATGAGTTATTTACAGATTTGAGTTCAAAGGATCCTATGGCTCTTCTATAGGCTTAGGCCATCTATAGAGGCTCAATAGAGTTCTCCAAACACAAATAAAAAATGTACACTTCCCTGGAGTAAACTAGCATGTATAATCAGAAAATGCAGCAATCAACTAGTTTATAACAACAGTAAATCTAGCCCCAAATGACAAAAACTATGGTAAGAAAGTGAATCATGAGGGATAGAGAATTAATTACATTGATTTTTAGTGGTTGAAAAGCCTATAACAACAATTAAAACCCTAGATCTCAGCCCTGATTTATGGTTGGAAAACACACTCAAAATGACATACTTTTTCAATATATTCCAAACATTGCCTAAACCTAGGACAATAACATCTAGGACAATAAATGTTGAAAAATATATGATTTTCCTTTATTAAACCTTACTTTACCCTAAAACAACAATTTTTTTTTAATGAGTATAATTGATTCTTACAAGAGAGAAGATTGGTGCCTTTCTCAATTTGTGACTAGTGGAGTCTAGGAACAAACAAACTTGTGTATTTCGAGTAGATACAAGACCCAAGACATTTAGGGTAAGTCCACTCACTTATCCCAGGGTTTTAAAATCTTGTCGCTCAATTTGTAAATATGAATTAAGAGAAGGAACCCAGCCTGCTACTTCCTCAAAGACATGGAAGAAGGGTTTGCTTAACAAGAATAATGAAGCAAATACTATGCACACTTGCTTATTTCTTACATTCATTCAATAAAACGTTGACCAAGATAAAAAAAGTCCACTTACTAGATTTTTCATGCATCCTTCCAAGCTTCACCATAAATCATACATGGAAAGAAATCAAATCCACATCAACAAAGTGTTGAAAAATGTAGCTTCGGTTGGTATTTATATTGACAAATTATTGAGCCAAAAATTGATTTTTATACTGGACAGGTCGACTTTAAGAGGTTCAGGTCGGCTCCATGGTCAGAGGTGACTTTTCAAGGGTCATGACCCTTCACGTTAACCACTATAAATATAGTGAAGTTGGAGGTCATTTGAACATAATCATCAAGCATCAAAATTCGTTTGATCTACCTCTGTTCAATCTCATGTGCGAAGGAAGAAGAGAAGAACATCTGAACTGCGTTGACCATCATATCCCTCTATTGTTTGACCTGTGTTGACCAGACTTATTCTGGCTATTTAACCGAACTGTGAAGAAGGTCGAATTCTTTGTTGAGTTCAGACTGTTGACTCTCGGACCTATTGACCTCTTTCTGTGAATTTTCAGACTTGTTGACTTTGGTATGCTGCACCTGCGTTGACCACAATTGGTGGATCGGTGTGAAGCCTTTGTCAACAATTTCCCATACTTCGTATCCTTGTGCCAGCAAATGAACCTGCATTCTTCCACTCCAAAGTGCATAGTTATTTCCATTGAACAAAGGAACTCTATTCTTAGTATACTCCACGATTTCCTTCCAGTTGTTAGACTGCTATTGAAGGAACCAAGCTCTGATACCAATTATTGGAGATATTGAGGGGGGGCGGGTGAATCAATTTTCCTTAGCAATTAGCACTTTTAAATCTTATCAGAGCATTAGTTAATAATAAATATTCAATTGTTATTAATGTTTATGCAGTAATAACAGTAAATAAAAGAACACAGTAGGCACAAAAATTTTAGGTGGAAACCTCCCTCTGGGTCAAAAACCACCGAATGCTTTTCTAATAAATTGTTTAATCTTCAGCCCCAACTGAAATGAAGGCAACAACTTCCTAGAATTCTAGAAAAGGATTCTTCTCCAGCTTCCACTGGAAGGACGCCCCAACGCCCTGGTTTCTTCAGTGGTCAACTGAATGGATGCCACAACATCCTAGACCAACCTACCACCCTGATGTGTTCACAGACTCCAACCTGTAGGCAACTTCATGCACCAACGTAGCACCTCCCTACCACCCTATAATGACTGAAATGAGACAAGAGTATGGATTTCCGTACTAGGGACAATGATCCACGATACAATATGATTTACAATGATTTTGACTGAACACCCAATCACACTATGACTTGCAACCCAACCATGACATCATCCCAACAGAGACTTCTATACCTCCCAACAATGACTATTCGACTCTAGGCAAATTGATTCTTTTACAATAATGACTCTTCCAATGATGACACTTTTAACATCAATGACAACCACTGATAACCAATCCCCCCCTTTGGCATTGATGGCAACACAAGTACTCCCCCTGCGATCATGACACCTCTTGCTACTGCCAAGAGTGATCATTGTAAAGTTGTAAAAGTGTCATCATTGGAAGAGTCATTATTGTAAAAGAATCAATCTGCCTAGAGTCGAAAAGGCATTGTTGGGAGGTATAGGAGTCTCTGTTGGGATGATGTTATGGTTGGGTTGCAAGTCATAGTGTGATTGGGTGTTCGGTCAAAATCATTGTAAATCATATTTTATCGTGGATCATTGTCCTTGGTACGAGAATCCACACTCTTGTCTCATTTCAGTCATTATAGGGTGGCAGGGTGGTGCTAGGCTAGTGCATGAAGTCGCCTACCGGTTGGAGCCTATGAACACTTCAATGTGGTAGGTTGGTGTAGGATGTTGGGGCATCCATTTAGTTGACTATTGAAGAAACTAGGGCGTTGGGGCGTCCTTCCAGTGGGAGCTGGAGAAGAATGTTTTTATAGAATTCTAGGAAGTTGTTTCTTTCATTTCAGTTGGGGCTGAAGATTAAAGAATTTATTAGAAAAGCGTTTGGTGGTTTTTGACCTGGAGGGGGTTTCCCACCTAAAATTTTTGTGCCTAATGTCTTCTTTTATTTACTATTATTACTGCATAAACATTAATAATAATTGAATATTAACTATTGCTTTGAAAAGATTTAAAAATGCTAATTGCTAACGAAAATTGATTCACCCCCCTCTCAGTATTTCCAACAATATCGTCCCCATCATGCTTATCACATCAATGAACATCTTCACCAAGTTGAAGATTGTGTACCTGCACAACTTCAATAGAAACTTAGAAAGTACAACCAAAAATATAGAGGCATGATGTTAGGCATATCAAAATCATAGAAGCATTTCATATATATACATATTAGATACCCAAACTCAATTACAAACAAGAGACGTATAGTTTTCAACATCTTTCTATGGACTTTGTTATACACCCTAGACTACTTCGTAACAATATTCATTCCATCTGGGGTTTCAATGTGTCTTCCAAAGGTATGATGTACCTTACTACAACATATAGCAAACCCTAGAAACAATTCACACAAATATAGATCTACAAAGTATCTGAGAACCTTTCAAAATACATATGTTAGACTTCTTACTAGGTATTCATATAGATCCTAGATTTCATACAAAAGAATCAATCAAAGTTAATCACCAGTTAGTCATTAACCTGACCAACTTCCACTAGGGTTAGTTCCAAACCCATAGATTTTCAATCAGCCATCAACTAGTCAATAACATGACCAATTACGACTAGGGTTAGTTGCAAACCCTAGATTTCTGAGCAATCATCAATCTCAACCAAAAATTTAAATTTCAACAAATCTCTCACACATCTCAAGCTATCATATATTCATCAAAGATTTCTACTTCAACTGAGGTTCAACTCCAAAACCCTAGAATTCACAAATTCACCAAACTTTATACAATTCTCAAATCATCATATTCCAGAGATTTTACTTTGACTAAGGCTTAATTCCAAAACCTTAGAATTCCATTTTCACAATCTCAACAATCATTACATACATAGATCTCAGATTGTGACATTTCACGTTAGATAATGTCACCACTAGGATTTAACTACAAAACCCTAGATTTTCATTTTCAACAATCATCTAATAGATTTCAGATTGTTATATCATACATACTAGACAATTTTAACTTCACTAGGGTTTAGCTATAACACCCTATATTTTTAGAATCTCAGACAAGGACTTCCATTAAATCCTAAAACACATGACCATTAATGACTAGGTCAACACATATCTAGGAATTCATAACCATACATAAGCATATCATATGTCCAACAACATTAATACATCTTGACCTAGACCAAATTAGGATTTCAACCAAAAGGACATATCTATATATGCCTAGATTCATCATCATGCAAATATTTTTTATATCATGTGTTAGTCAAACCCAACTTCACAACAATATCAAATACAATCATTTTGATTACACTGTGGTTTGATCAGTCAAACACACACATACCATGGAAAACATTTTAAGACAATATAAGGGTCTTGCTCACACATTCCACCAAACCCCAATGAGCTAGGGTTCAAATGTAGAAACATAGCAAACCCTACGTTACCAAAACTTCAAAGGGTCTGGGATTTTAGACCTTATCACTCAACCTTAACAAGTTAGGATTTCTTGATCATACGAAAATCCCAAACATGACACCATCAATAAAACTTCAACTACCATTTCACAATATCCCTAAGCAATTTAGGGTTTCAGACATTCGCACTAGCAAACCCTTTGGTTAGGGTTTTCTAGAACCTATCTAGGGTTCTCCATAATCTATCAAGTATATGAGCGGGGTGGGTATATTTATCAAGAGTTGAATCACCCAAACAAGAATCACTAAGATTTGATACGACTAGTCATAACAGAGTTAGTATCAAGTGCATAATGCTTTCAATCAATGTATTCAAAGCGTACCTTTGTTTCTTGACTAACCTTGTCGTGAGAGATCCTCCTTCTTCCAGATGTTTTTCCTAGTCAAGACAACAAAGGGAGAAAGGTGATTAGTATTTAATTTAATAAAAGCTAAATGAGTACATGAACCCAAAACTGAAAAGACATGAGATACTTATCTTTGAGAGTTGTTGGGATTTCTCTCCAAAGCTCGAGGGAAACCTACAAACTTAAAGCAATACAAAAATGTCTTTTCCAAAGATATGTTAAAAACCTATAAATTCTAAAACATATGAAACAGGTTATGTAAAGCAAATGACTTAATAGTGGAAGTCCCTAATGTCAGATTCTTCAGGCTTGACTTTCTTTGAGTCTCCTTCTTTAGTAAAGTTGGCTTGATCTCTTCCTCTCTTCTTATTCCTTGGATTCTCGGGACAATCACTCTTATAGTGACCTTTCTTATGACATTGATAGCACTCTATCTTAGACATGTAAACTTTCTTCCTTGGTCCCTTCAATCTCTTTCCTTTATGATGAGCAACATAAGCATTTGATACTCCTTCAGGATTGGCAACCATTGAGATCCTTAATTCTTCTTGACTACATGCAGTCCATAATTCTTCAAAGGTGGGAGCTACCTTCCAATTGTTGAGACCTGAAGCAAATGCACCCCAAGAGGGTGGAAATCCTAATATAATAGTGATCACCATTTCTTTGTCCGGAACAATCTCATCGATGGCCAAAAGATCATCCCTGAGTCTAGATATTTTCACAACGAAGGTTGCAACAATATCTTCTTTAGTCATTTTCATATTCCTCAGCTCATTCTTCAAACTTGCTACTTGACCAATGTTCTTTAATAGTGAACAACTTCGACAAGGCTTCATACATCTCCTGAACATGATCGACGTTCGTTATGAATGGGACAAGATTTTCTTTTATCCCTTTTACCATCAGAGTCATAGCCAACAATTCTAAATCCCTAAACTTCGCTTTGCGGCATCACTGGCTTCTTCTGTAGGCTTCTTTACATTTCCTCTTCTAAATCAAGTACCTTGTTCTTCGTGAGGATTAGGTCAATCCTCTACTTCCAGGATTTGAAGTTGGATGCTCCTTCAAGTTTGTTCTCACCCTTGATTGAGTTAGACATCTTCCTTGAATATAATAGACTCTTTCCCTAAGATAGTGCATATGAATGGATCTGCCTTTTTCTTCTTCTTCACCAAAGCTCTAATACCATGTTGGAAAATCAGAAAGGCAGTAAATATTTTCTTGATCTTGATAATTACTTGTGATGTTTTTTATTATTGCGATTCTTTATATTTTCTTCCTTTAGTTCATCAAACAATTACCAAAAGCAGCAGCACATAAAACAATGAACACAAGATGTAGGCATGATAGGGAAAAACCCCCCTTGAGGGGAAAACCCTGTCAAATTAATTCTTCCTTTCAATAGTATTCGTTGAGACTCTTCACCCTAGACCAAGACTAGACCTTCCCTCCACACCAAGTCAGCCTCCAGAGGATTGATCTCTTCCCAACAACTTCGACTATGCAGCAATTAACAGTGTCTCGCAGCAGTCCAACTTGGAAGACTTTGATCTCCCAATCCAGAGCACGAGACAGAGAGAGACCACCACCAAAATTTCGATTTTCCTTGACTCCTTAGACTCATCGAAACTCACATTCACTTCGGCTTCCTGACAACAGACTTTCCCAACTACCCACTTCACACTTCTGCCCCGTAGAGAGAATTCGAACTTGATGAGAAGTGACGCTACAAATGAATTCGATGTCCTTCCTTTTATAGGCTTCTTGTGAGGTCGAATAGGGTTTTAGGCCGATTTGATCTTCCCTTAGGCCGACATGCTGTGGAGGTTCCATAATTCATATTTGACTCAATACTAAACCTTTTTACATGATTCAAAAGCCCAAGAAGGGTCTCTTTAAATGTACAATAATTCTATAGACATAATAACTCCTAGAAGTCCTCATTGAGGACTTTGACCTAAAACAAGGTGACCGAAGCATGAAACCCATGCTTTAATAAGTCACAATAATAATAATAATAATAATAATTCTTTTCTTTATTCTTTTGACAAGTACATTACATAATGACTCAAGTACATTATTAAAGGCCGAACACAATTTCGTTTTCCAATAGAAAAATGGTAGCTTTGGTTGATATTTTCATCATGCAAATCAAAGAAGAAAATCAACATGGTATTAGAGCTGTGGTGAAGAAAAGAGCATGAGATCACTCTTAAAGAGACCTTATTCTACATTTGAAGAAGATTGATCATCTACACCTAAGGCAACCCTGAAGATGGCGCCGTTTTCGTTTGCTCTAATGAGCTCTGTCCTTGTTTGAGAGGCTATGCTATGTGACCAAATGTCTTAGAAAAATGATCAAAGTTCCGTTATGAAAGAAGTGGTTGGTTGCAACATTTGAGAACAAAAGCCTCTGAGGAAAAGGACGAAGTTCCCACATCATGGAAAAAGGATCTGCTCATACAGTGAAAAGATAAGTTTGAAGAACTATGTGCTTGCTTGGTGAAGTAAGTGTTTTATGTCTTATTTCCTAAGTCTAACTTAGAAAAAGTACAATAATTAAGTCAATTAATTATTGTGGACTATTAAATCATTTTTTAGGGATAATTAATTTAATTATTTAAGTGCCTTAGAAATAATCTCACTCGTTGCTCTCCAAGATGATTCTAGAAGGGAGATTAAGTTAGGGATTTGGACTTAATGAAGATTATAAAAGGAGCCTAGCGAGGAGGTGTGGATACAAGTATGTGATTGAGTCATCATTAAGAGAAAGTGATTTTCTCTAAGTGCAAGTGGCTCTGTGGACCAAGAGTGTAGAGAAGGAAAAGTGCGAGTGAATTGGGTTGAATTAAGAGGTTGACAAGGAGAAGATTGTAGGGTGAGTTGTCGAAGGGAGATTGATTTTATTTGGAGAAGGCCGAGTTTTCCCTAGTGCGCATCAGTGGCATGCAAGGAGGGCATAAGTCGAGTTGCTTGTTGAGTATTTGTACTGAGTTCTTAAGGTTGAGGCTGATTTCCTAGAGGCCGAGTTTCTTGGTCTGAATTCATTCTAAGGGAATTGTGTTATAGGTTCTAGTTTTATATTTTTCCTTAAATCTCTGTGGGTCAAAAAACCTAGATTTTCCAGATAATTAAATGATGGAGATTTGCTATGATGAATTATTTTGCAATGTGTGATTAATCTCTATGGTTTATTTCCGTATATTTTTAATTCTAGAAGTTAAAAATACTAGTGATTTTATTTTTTGGTTATTCAATGTTAAGTTGGGTAAATAAATAAATTGCCGGGGATAAAATAAATTGCCATGAGAAAATAAATCTGGCTGGTATTAGAAATTTAACATGGAATTAGAGTTATTTAGAAGATTCTAAGAGAAATATCTAAGATCACAAGGGTTTGCACCAACGGGTTTACTTTTTGTGGTAACAAAATTATTTCTTACAATTTTGCAGCTGAGTTTTGTGGTTGTGGTCGATTTGGGGAGATGGCATCGTTGAGCAGTTTGAGATATGAAGACAGGTTGGATGGGGTATCAAATTTTAGTCCCTGGAAGGAGCGAATTACCATGATTTTGAAGATGAATGGTCTCTGGGATCTAGTAAACAGAGACATGTATGTTCCTTCAGATCTAACCTTGCAGCAGAGTATAAGCTCAAAGACATGAAAGTAAGATGCATAGTTTTAGATGGCTTGAGGGATCATATAATTCCTCACATATCATGGAAGGACACCCGAAGATAGATGTGGGTAGGTGTGACCAGTCTTTATTAGAGTAAAATTGAGAACAAAAAGATGGTGTTGCGGGAAAACTTAAACAACATTAAAACGCATAGATTTGAGACGGTGACATCTTATTTCATGAGGGTTCAGTGGGCTCGTGATGAGCTTGTAATTGTTGGGGAAAGTGTGCATCATTCAAAGCTGGTTAAAGTTGCTCTGATGGGATTCCTGCTCGTCAACAACTTCTTGATTGGAGTCGGTTATGGGATGGATTCACCCAGAAGGATACTTGGGAAAACTCATTTACCAGAGGACAACGAAAGGGAGATAAAGAGAAAGATGAGCTTGCTCTTGTTGCACAAACGAAAAAGGGCAAAGCGGAGGCCAAGTAGAACTAAGGTGGAGGAGGATTTTCACAGAACAAGAAGGAAAAGGACATGAGCATGTTGATTTTTCAAGTGCAATAGATACAAGCACAATATTTCTGAACTAATAGTAATTACTGTGAATGATATAGATTATCTCTTAACAATTCCAGTTTATCATTAAGCAATTACACTTCAAAAATTCAACCACAAACCATAAGGACAGTAGAGATCACAATGCACAATAGAGAACAAAAGATCTGCCCTGGGAAAACCCACTTGTGGGAAAGACCTAACAACCTTTTCCTTAGAGAAATTCTTTAGTTCAACAAGAGATACATCTAATGCAGCGAGTCAACTATGACATCAAACTGATCAACAAGTTATGGTCAAACCTAGTCTCGAATCCTCAAGTCAAGTCAAGTCAAAATTTTGACCTTCAAAACTTTGACCCTGTCATATCTTCCCAGAAGTTACCCAGGATTTCGGCCCTGCAACCCAGCCTTGCAATTTCGGCCCTACAAATTCGACCCTACAACTTTACTCTGCAACTCGACCTACCTAGAAACTATTGCCTAGATTTCACACGTGTGAGGTCTAGAGAGAGAAAATGTAAGCCAAAGAGAGAGAGATATTCATCCTTCTTGTCCTTTGATCTTTGTTTGGATGCCTAGAACTTGTCTTTCTTTTGTGAGGTCAAATGGTGCCTTTGAGGAGGAGGTTGAATGCCTTTATATAGTGTTCTACCTTCATGAATGGGTGTGTCTCTTCACTAAGGCTGACTTGACTTGATTTGACTATTTTTGGAGCCAAAAATTTAAAATTCAAAATTCAAAATTTTCTCTTTTAAATCCGACATGAAGAACATGTCTTACAATAATTCTTTCAAGGGCTAAATAATCAAAATGACATCAAGAACATCTCTTACAAAATCTTTATACATTACAAGGGCTAAAATATAAATTATGAAGACCGACCATAGCTAGAAAAATTCAACACTCCCTCTTAGCTAGGGAGGTATTTATAATGACTAGAAAAATGTTCTTCATGTGAACAAATTCCTCTAAGAAAAGGTTATAATAAATCATCCCCATAATCGGGTTCCAAATGTGACACATGGTAAACCAATAACATCAATCAAATACCATAATCGGGTCAAACATCTTTGGCACATGGTAAATCAAGAACATCATCATTGTATCATCATTTCAGTCAATACCTTAGACCTGTGGTATATCCTCATTATAATTCGGGTCGGTACTTTAGACACATGGTACATCATTTAGCATCAACTAGTTGCCATAATTTGGGTCAATACTTGACACATTGCATCCATACTAGTCTTGGTTCACCGTAATTCAGGTCAACATCTTGACGCATGGTACATTAGCGAGTTTGAGCCTTCCATCTTTGAGGTGGCTATAGATGAGCAGGTCGAGAGAGATGTTGAGATAGAGGGGTATAGCTCCTTCATGAGCAATGCTGTATGGGACATCATGCTGAGACTGGAGAGAAAGTCTGTGGTCACTTCTCGATGGATCTATAAGATCAAACATGCAACTGTAAGGTTGTGCATGTAAACAAAAACGGATTGGCAGACTGCTGTAGCAAAACTAAAAAAAAATGGAATGGAAATCCACTTACCTGCACCTTGAATCTCCAAAACTCATCTTCCTCCTTTGCTAGTTGCTCACACATTCCTACAACTCCAAAACAACAACAAAGAATTAGAAAAATCTTCCCAAAATCGGCTTTTAGCAGCATGTGGGGTCACTTTTCGGAGGACACTGGTCTGAAAATCGAGACACAATTTTGGCACATGCCTGACACGAGTCACCCTCATCTTAGACACGAGTCAAATTCGTGTCTGGTGCTTGTCGTCATTGTGTCGTATTCGACATGAAGGATTCTACCCACAGCGGGGGGGGGGGAGACGTGTCAGGTGACTTAGATTAAATATATAGGTTAATATATTATATTATAATGTTACAAAGTATTTTGTATGTTATATGTTATAAGTATTTTGTATATGATATGTTACAATGTATTTTACTAACTTACACAGGGACCCATTCCCCCAAGAAAACCAACATACCCTGCATCACCAGAGTACTTTATAGTGGTTTTCAATACATCTGTAAAAATTTGCAAAACCTATTGAGAAGGGAATACCTTTTATATTTAGCATAGTCATCATTAACAAGAAATACGAGGAAAAAATTGCTATAAAGGTAGTTCCCTGTGATAAATCCTTCATGGACCTGATTACAAATTGAAAGTAGTTACAATGATGTTTCGTAAAGCTAAAGCTCATGTCTAGTGGCCAATAATGGAATGTCACTCAGCCCTTTTTTAAATGGTTCGAGATTTAATTGGTGAGTGTAAGAGTTAATATCTAACTGAAAAGTAAACTTGTTATACTTAGAAAACTTGAACAACTACAAATGTTATATAAAATTCTGAATATATATATATATATATATTAATAAATATTATATATATATATTGCCGTCTCCTGAAAAATTTGGGGGTGGTGCTCTAGCCGTTCTTGAGACTGTCCTCTCATTCCCCCCGTCTCCAAAACCAGTGCAACAGGTATTTTATATATTAATGTGTCATATAAAAGTTTATATAAATCTATTAAAATGCTATTATTGTTATTTATAAAAGAAATATATCTAATATGTTTTAAAAATATTTATATTTGAAAATATATAATGGGTCGACATAATGGCGAGCCTTATTTGAATTTCATTGGAAAATTCAAATTCAAATCGAATTTTATCCTTGTCGAACTTGAACTTGAACCCGTACCCGAGCCATGTGACATAGCTAAGATGTGCGAGACCAAGAGAGGCTCAAACACATCCTGGTTTCTCTCAGAGTCTTTAAATGTTAGTGAGCTTTTGGTGCATGAGATGGTCTGCAAAGTGTCATCAGAGAAGATTTTAGCTCCCTGTAGTTGGTTATATCATTAATATTATACTATGGATCTTATATTCGAAATTAGCACTGAGAATTCTGGAGCAATTTTTCAGAGATTGTTTTCTTTATATTTGAAATACACTTATTTCCCTTCTTGATTTAATTTTTGGCAGTTTGGTCAGACGGACATGGGAGGATTTCCAGTTGCAGATTCTCTCACTGGAGGTTTTAAGAGAGGCCGTGTATCTTTTACAATTTTTCGAATTGGAATTTTTTTTAATGCATTTTTAGTAGGATTTTATATGATTCTTTGGTTTTACATAATAGTTCTCAGAGTTGAATGTTATATGTTCTCTTTCAGTGCTTGTTTTTTTGTCTTTTACTGTAATGAAGCTTAATGTGACTATGTCTAAAAAGCTCCTCACATCCTTGAACAGCTGTTTCAAACCTTTAACGTTTGCTTTTCAGATATGGGAATTTTAATTGCTTGCAGTTTATCTTTGAAAATGGAGGAATAAAAAGGTTTGCTAACACAATCCATTGGGCTGCATTTATTCTTCCTCAGTTCAACTTGCCCAATTCTGAAACATTGGGTATATTTGAGTTTGACAAATTGACAAGAGATTCTGGAGCTGACAGGAGGCTTATATTAGAGAGGGTTTTTCCTGGTATCTCACCTGTCGGATCTGATATTCCAGAAGATGATCCGGATACTGACATTCCACAAGGCTGGAATATTTACGTTGCTCACTTGAGTAAAATACTTTTGTCCTTCCTTGTTCCTGCTGGAGATCTTCAGTCTCTCTCCAACCAACTTTTTGATAGTCAAGATCCTGTGGGAGTTTCTGTCTCATATTTGGAGCTTGCTACTAAGTGGATTTTAAGAGTTTTTATTTCAGTGTTTCCTAGCAAGATGTCTCAGTGCGATCAGGAGGACATAATCACTGATCCAAGGTAATATGTCTCGACTCTTACTACATTTTAGACCCATTTCAGAGATGCAGTTTACACTGTGAGCTGTGTAATATTATTCTTGACAATTTCTTGTGCAGTTTTATAAGCTGTGATAGGTATCTAATGTTTCATTACTTTTACAGCTTTACAGCTTTACGGTGATTTGGCTACCTATGTTTTATTTTTCTTTTTTACTTGAATTCATGAATTTATTTTTTGCATAGAATTTGAACTATTTGAGGGTAGGTTGATCATTAGAAGTTCTTAGTTGTGAGTTTTTCTCTGGCATCTACTTTGTGATGCTTATGTGTATGATACAATTGTCCTATTCTGTTATTATGATTGTTTGTCTATGTTAAATATTTATGTCACTTTTTTGGTATCCTCATTTACATTGTCCCTGGCAATTCAGGATCTTATCCAGCACTTTACAACGTCGTATCTTGTATGTTCTTAGAAAGATACTTACTGCTTCACCAACCATCCTTCAAACTTTTCGGGAGGAAGGAGTTTGGAATTTACTGTTCTCAGAATATTTCTTCTATTTTAAACTGGACACAGGAGGCTTTTCATCTGAGACTGTTTTACTCTCTGAATCTGCCAAAAAGGGATCAATAGGATATGATTCTGCCTCTAAACAGTCGGGTGATCCCAGTTTCCACAAATATGAGAATTTGAATTTGACCCAAATAGAAACCATTCAGATGGAAGTGATCTCATTTGTTGAATTTGCGGCAACTTTAAATGGATGTGGTGATAACTTGGTATGTATCGTTTTAACTTGATAGCCTTTTACTTGGATATTGAAATGTGGAATGCCTTTGTTGTTAAATTTATCTGTATTTTGTTGTATGCCAAAACTTGTATTTAAAAGTTAAAACCCACAGAATGCAAAGAATGACATTTATCAATTTTAATGTGGGCAATTTTGTTTCGATAGAATGGTCAAAGTTTTGTTCTTTTTAAGCAGCTTTTAACTTTTAAGCCTATTCTAGTTTCAGGATGTTGCGATAAGGTTTGCATAAATTCTATTTACTTGGTTTACCTGGCATATGAAACCATGTCAGTAGCTACATATATGAGCTTACCGGAATGATTGGTTGTTGGTTTAAGAAAACTAAAAACAAGTTTGGAACTTTTGTACTTGGTGGTCTGATCAAGTATTAACATTTTAAATTTTAAATCATGTAGTGATTATGAATTATATCTGTTTAAAGTTTAAATCTATTCAGTATAAATCTCAATTTTATTGAAATTCAAATGCTGGTGATAATTAGTTTTACTTTTGTCCAATAAATTTATATTATTTTTGAATGCATGTTTTGGTTTATGTTGCATGTTTTGGTTATTTTTGAATGTATGTTTCAGTGGACATTGGTGCTTCTTGAAACTGTGAAAATTTCTAAACTGAAATTCTACTACTGCAACTGATTTATTTCACCTACTTATTATTCACCATAAGTTATTTATGAAATCCCTTCAGTAAATATTAAAATAAATTCTACTGCAATTATCACACAATTACCAGAGAAAAAAAAATATGCACAAGAACCAATGACATCAACACAGTTATTTTTGGACAATTTTCCCCGGGAAAACTCAATTTGGGAAAACTGGTGCAGCAGATGAAGGCTTTATTAATCTTCAGCAGCAATTGCTTTTACAAGGAATGATTTTATAGAGAAACTGAAAGAAAACACCTAAGAATTTCCCTTTGAGACCTTCTGACACTTTGGAGACCCTGCTCCCATTCCTGCGTCAACCCCGCGTCACTTAGCGTGGCCCAGCGTGGCTCTGAGTGGCTCTGCGTCCGTCTGCGTCAGCCTGTGTAGGCTTTGCATCTCTCCTTTGGACTAAAGTCTACATCTCTCTCTGCACTGTCTCCCACTGTCCCTGCGTCACCTCCTCCTCTGTCACTGCTTGCTGATGCGCTCTTCTTCCTCCACTTTGCGACTCTCCCTCTGAAATCAATCTCCTCTACTTGAAAATCGATTTTCCTTGAGATACTGAGTATCTGCAGTGTGTCTCCAAATGATCCTCAAGTCTTCTCTTATACTTTTCCTGTTGATGAATCAACGGCCGAGATTAAGTCCCTAATCAACGACTAAGATTAAAACAGACTTGATCCTCGTCTCTTAGAAGCTTCTCACCCTTATCTTTATTAATACCCATTAATATTTTTATTTTCCTAAGTTTAAACTTAAGAACCCATTAAAAATATTAATTATTTTAATAATTCCTTATCCGGGTGGAATTTCTCAAAACGATTTTTGGGTTTTGGAGATCTCATGTGCCTTAGCCTTTCCTCCAAATTTCAAGGCTAGAGCACATTCGATGCTACCAAAAATCAACAGTCTCTCTTAGTGAGGAATGTGCTCTAACAATGTTTCACTATTAAAACATCACACTGATCTTCTGCATCGGTACCTGTGATGATGCTTGGCCTGCTGCCTCACATCCCCTGCGATGCTGGTTCCTGTATTGCTGCCAATGACACTGCCACTGCCACTGCCGCACCTATACTGCAACTCCCTCTCAACAAGTTGCATCATTCTGCCCATAGCACTGCCACTGCTAACTGTTGCACTGCAACTAATGACACTTACCATTTCTGCTACTGAAATGGATTCTTTACCATCCCCATCTTCTCTTTGAAATAAACAAACTTTGTTCTTCCTAGGGCCTTGGCGAGGATGTCTACCACCTGTTCTCCTGTAGGAGTGTATCTCAACTGTATTGCCTCTCATTGGACACAGTCTCTGACAAAGTGACACCTGATATCAATGTGCTTCGACCTATCATAAAACACTGGATTCTTAGAGAGCT
>APFE031197340.1:4675-45941 GCA_000404065.3 Pinus taeda
AACATATACGCGCTTTTGTAATGTATAACCCACGTGTATACGCGCCTTAGTCTAGATGAACCTGCGTATATGACTTTTCTACTTTCTGAGTGCCTGAACTGAGATCTGTTACCAAAGAAGGTTGCCATCAAGGACAACACCTGTGCCATAGCCCCAAACCTGTTCCATAATGCCAATAATGTTGTTACACTACGCACTAATACAAGAATATGTTGTTATGCCAAAAGTGTTGTCGCCAGCGATGCCATGACATCCTGAACCATTATTCACTTGATGTTATTGTGCCAAAACAGGAAAATGTGGGTACTATTCCACATAACAACTGTCGGTAGTAGGGATTGTTTATTTTGGAAGCAACAAACCCAAGTGGTTGCAATCCTAACTACTGTATATTTGTATTTAGAAATAGGTTGTAATTACCTTTTATTTTTTATCAACATGAGAATCATGAGATTCTCATGATTGATCTATTTCTGATTCTGGGATGTAATAACTATAAAGGAACTCGATTTTTCATGTACAATGACACGTCATATAGAAAAGTATTGTTGCTTTGCTTCTGTAATTCTGAGTTTATTTTTAATATTAATCAGCATAGTGATACTATTATTGCTCTTCAGCTAATTCTTTAATTACTATTTTGTTACTTTTGTGCCCCTCTAAGGAGGAAGGGCCCTCCTCTTTGGCAGGGATTGCAATGATAGAGGTAGTGTACATTCTAGTTTAGTCAATTGATTTAGGGTTTCTCACTGTTGTTGTACAAATCATGGATTACATTTATTGTTGTTTTCCATTTGTATTATGTTGTTACACTAAGTTAATCAACAAAATGGTATTAACCAGCTGGAGTAGATATTAGTTCCTATGTGGCATGCCTTTACTTTAATAGTTGGGAAGTGTGATTAATTTTATAGAGTGTTTTATGTCTACATGAATGGTTTGATTTAGCAATTTGGTTCAGCGATACCTTTTATTGTTTTCTACATTTTCTTATTCTTGGATGTGGTGTATCAACACATACAGTGAAAACTCCATTGAAACAACAATACCTACCTTGGGTTGTCAATTAAATGTTGCACTCTCGGTCAATTAGGGTTGATTAAAATAACACTACACATCCTAGAGGGCATGTCTATAGTAGATAACCCATCAGAATATGTCAATCCTAATCATAATTTCTCCTTTAAATAGAGAATTTTGTGGGTGACAACAAAAATCTTAATTTAGAACAGGAAACATTTTCAGGGTCATTCAATAAAGTAGTAAGTCTCAACCAAATTGAGCCTTGGATTTGTTTTTTTAGAAATCACCACCAAAGTTTCCTCCTCAAACTATATTGAGGATGATAAATTTTCTATGTCTTTATGGGAATAATAAAGGAGCTATGATATCTCACAAGACTACTCACCATGTTTGTCCTCATCTAGTTCTTGGAAACTACTTGGTTTTAGTTTTTTGGAAACCATAAATATTTAGGAATGTGAAAATTCAATTCTATGTGGCATGTCTCAAGCATGGTGTGCCATATGATGCTAACCATTTTGCTTGAGTTCATAAATGTTAATAATAATCTTTTTCTTAAACCTCTTAATGGGCTCTATTCTACATAAATCATTAGGGTGCATAACTCCTTGTACATAGGTGCATGATTTGAATGATTTTTATTTTTTCATGTGGGTTGATTCAGCTCAATGCTTATCATGTTTGGTACTTGATTTGCATATTTCGATAGAATTCCCTTAGCCCTCATCATAAACACGCACATGGTGAGACCAAGAGGTTACATATGTTAGTTCATATATTAGATAGCTACATTGGCATTTTTCACAATAATTGAGCATTATACAAGTATGCATGTACATAAACACATAAATTTCAAGGCTATCATGGACTCATAAGTAAGAGATAAACCATATTTATATCAAATATATATCCATTGCATCATGTAGAAAAAATAGAAAACATGGTACTATTCTTACTTAGTCGAGATGAAATAGAATTACATTGATGAAATTTCTCACAACCTACATCTAAAGTTTCAATAGGTAAATTCTTTTCATTAATTTTGATTCATGCTTTATTATTTCTTTTATGATAATTTGTTATGTGATTTAATTATGGGTATACTATTTTTGGATGGGTTTAATAGGATAGGGTGGCACTTTTATGGTGATATACTCTTAACCATGAGGTGCATTTCTTAAATGGAATATAACAATATGTTTTCCCCTACTTTTTTTGCATTATTAACCACCACTTTTTTCATCATTTGTGCCTTAGGTTCAACCCCCTCAGGTTCCAATATTATTCTTCTCATTTGCATGTTGTAACTTGTATGGTAGTGTCTACTCTTAATGGCTACACTTTTTGACACTTGGCTCTACATTTGGTGCCCATGACGTCATTTTTTATAGGCCATGGACCCCTTCTTTAGTCCCACCATCACTAAAATTTTATCCCCATTAATATCTCTTAATATATATTTTTTTCCATGCCCTGAAGGGTTTCTTGTCAAATTTATGTTGCTCAATGGTTGCACATGTATATCAATGCTAATTTCCTAGTGTGTACTACTGCATTGTTGTTTTCTTTACTTCCACTCATATCCATTGAAATCACTCTTTACCTATTTTAATTTGCAACATTATCATCCATTTTGCAACTATTTACCCTTAGATAAAACTATTTCTATGAATGGACATCACTCACCTAATACCTTTTCTACATTTTCTAGGTTTGTTCCATGCACTTAGAACATAGATGCATGTCATTGAGCCACTCATTTTCTCTAGTGAGATCAATTTAAACTATTTTTTGTGCTCATAAAACCATGAAATATACAATATTTAGTGTATTTTTAACTTTTTTCCATACTTATGAAACCCTAGAAAAGACACTATCAATAATACTTCTATAATTTTTGTGCTTGTATAATCATGAAGAAGACACCAAAAGAAGAAGAAGAGGGTGGGTGAGGTGGAGGGGTGGATAGGTTTGATATGCATTAGGTAAAGCGGTCATTGTCAATCACCATTTCCCTTGAGCATGACACTTGTTTGTGCCTTTGTCTTATAGTTGGGTTACATCTTTCTTACGATTCATACAATGATTATGGGTCATATACTCCTATAGTTGGTTACTATTCTGGTCACTATGGAATGTGATCCAATGCCTTGGGTTTTTGTGCTATCTTTTTGGTTCTTCTAAGTTATTAGTATGTCGTACTATATGTTCAAGAGAAGTGAAGCCTCGGAAATCCATTCTAAAACCTTGTTGACCTTTCATTTGAGCCATCCTTGTGTCGATTATATTTGGTGATTCTATTTATTCACCACATATATTGGTGTATCATTTCAATTCAATTTATGGGGGATATATTAAGGCCCTCATTTGATGGATCTCTTCCTATCAATACCAACTTGTTATCTTGGAGAGGGATCTAGAAATTGACTAGTACCTTGGAACTTATACTCACCAATGGTAGTTTTCCTCAAGATCAATAATGGGTTTGCCTTATTGACTCCTAATTGATTCTAAGTGTTTAACACCATTTACTTAGATTGGGGTCCATTTTCATTATTCATGGTTTACCTTGCATTTATTAAAGATATTCCTCAAGTGACTAGTAATTATAAATCACTCTTTACTTCTTTTCATTTGCATCATTTTCATCCATTTTGCAACCATTTACCCTTAGTTAAAACCATTTCTATGAATGGCAATCACTCACCCAGTACATTTTCTACATTTTCTAGTTTTTTCCCATGCACTTAGAACATAGATGCATGTTATTGGGCCACTCATTTTCTCTAGTGAGCTCAATTTAAACTAATTTTTGTGCTCATAAAATCATGAAATATACACTATTTAGTGCACTTTAAAATTTCTTCCATGCTTATAAAACCCTCTATCTTTTTTATGCTTGTATAATCATGAAGAAGACACAAAAAATAAGAACAAGAGGGAAGGTAAGGTGGAGGGGTGGATATATTTGATATTTATTTAGTAAAGTGGTCATTGTAAATCACCATTTCCCTTGAACATGACACTTGTTTGTGTCTTTGTCTTATAGTTGGTTTATAGATTTCTTACAAGTCATACAATGATTATGCGCCATATACTCATGTACTTGGTTATTGTTCTAGTCACTATGGAGAGTGCTACAATGCCTCATGTTGTTGTGATATCTTGTTGGTTCTTCTAAGTCATTAGTATGTTATACTATACATTCAAGAGAACAGAAGCCTAAGAAATCCATTCTACAATATTTTTGACCTTTAATTCGATCCATCCTTATGTTGATTGTACTGGGTGATTTTATTTATTCGCCACATATCTCAGTGTATCATTTCACTTCAATTTATGGGGGACGCATTAAGGCCCTCATTTTATTGATCTCTTCCTATCAACACCAACTTGTTATCTTGGAGAGGGATCTAGAAACCAACTAGTACCTTGGAACTTGTACTTGCCAATGGTAGTTTTCCTCAAGATCAACAATGGATTGCCTTATTTACTCCTAATTGATTCTAAGTGTTTAACACCATTTACTTAGCTTGGGGTCCATTTTTGTTATTAGTGGTTTACCTTTCATTTATTATGGATATTCTTCAAGTGACTAGTAATTAGACAATTTCTACCATGATCAACATTAACTTATCCTTTCGAATGCCATAGAATCATACCATCAATAGGTTGGACTGAAGGCATTGGGCATAGGAGGCATCATCCATTTATGCTACCCATCCCACATTGCAATGGAGTATTTTACTACCATATGACTACTCTAAAGATTACATTGGTACTCTCTTTTGTATTAGATGTCTTCTCAATGTATATTATGGTATAGATCTCCATTTTATTTTCTTATGGCTATGGTCTCATTAATGACCTAGATATGTTTTGATGCCCATGGTATTGCATCTCATTTTATGGATCCATAGTGTATTTTGTTGGTGGCCATGCTTTTCATACATTTTAGCATGTGTATCTCTACCTTAGGGATGGTCTATATAGTATTTGCTAATGATTATTTGTAGGTACTTCTAGGTCCTTGATCCAAGGGCTCCTACCTTATATCCTCTCTTCACATGTACTATATTTCAACCATCATTCCCTTTTCTAACATCACACATTATGCGGAATCTATTATACAACTATTTATCACCCTAAGCCTCATAAAGGACCTATAGATGCCATCATGCTAAAATTACAATTTTATGGTACCAAAATCACCATTTTTGTAAATTATATTCTCTTGGAATTTTGTAAGGAGTAACCAATAACTTATTTATTATCTACATGGATGACTAGTCACTTCTTGCTAGGCTGCAATTACTCACTAGTCACTTGTTGCAAATTTGCAACTAGTAACCACCTGTAGAATTTTCCAGATTTCAGTATTTTTAGGGAGATTAAATTATATTAGGCTTTCCATAATCCATCATAAGCCATGCAACCTATCTATGACCTTTTTTCATCAAATTCCAATATTTGAATCTATCTCCAATTCTCCTCCATCATTTCTTTAAAGAAAGTTAGTCCATGACATAAAGTTATAGAGATCTTATTGTATCCTTATGCTAATAGAGTATAGTCATAGAGACCATTCACACTCTCTATAGGTTCATCCACACTTGGCATAAGGGATAAGGATGTCTCAAGAAACTTGGAGAGGAAAAGCGTGTCAAGCAGTCTGAAGGTAATATTTTGTTGATGTACTTTCTATTCAACATTAAAATAAATCTTTTACTTTTCTTTTCCAATATCTATAATTGTTGTTGTTGTTGTTGTTATTATTATTATTTTGTAATCCTGAGGAATCAATAATTGGGATAATCTCGTACTCGCGTGATACAAGGTAGATTCTAGTCACTATCACAATATCTATGGGGGCCTATGACTTGTCCTTGTCTTCATAAACTGAGTCATGACCATGGGATTAAACCTTGTATATCTTAGTTTGCATGATTTAAAATCACTTTGATCACCAATTGAACTGAATTCATGGACTATAAATTTTTGTGATTTATTGCAAGCATTAGCAAATATATTTTTACTTAAGCGTAATATATTAGATCTAATTGTTGCTTATAATTTTTTTTTTATGAAAAATGGATTTGAGGGAGGTATATTATCACTTTTTTGTATGTATTTGAAGTGCTACAACCAGGGTTAGATTCTCAAAGCTACATCAACTGGGTCACTCAAGGACAACCACTAGGAACAAGGTAAAATCTACCTCCTATCCTCATTAATATAAATTGAATGCATAATTCTAGATATGGAGAGTAAAACCCATATGGATCTATTCCTATGTCTATCTCTGATCTTCGATAGATAGGAGAGAGCACCCTATCATCTATTGGGGGAATTCTCTTACAACAAAAAGAAAATATGAACTAATGCATAACTATTATAATCCCCAATCTCCAATCTAAAACTTATGAACTAAGTATTAATGAAGATATGATTGAAAAAACACTAATATAGATGCTAAATGGTTAATCTAGAATGAACTTTGAAAGAGAGTATACATTTTTAAAGTGAATAACCACCATGTATAGACATTCCCCGTGTTAATTTGTGAACAAATAATATCACCATTCTAATATCAATGAACAATTAACCATAACATTCTACCTATTATTAAGTGTTCCTAAACATCTCAATGAATAGTTGAAGACAACATCCCAATCAATAGTTGAAGAGAAATGAGAGGATTTTGATTTAGAGTACTTCAAAACCTAAATTACAGGGAAAATTTTAAGAACCACCATAAATTTATATGTATAATAAATAGGCTAATCCCCATGATACATAGGAAAAATGGGAGGCGATTTTATCAATAATATAATATGTATATATAATTTTTTTGGCGAATCTCTCACCAAATTATATTATCTTGTACAGTGATGGAGAATCTTTCACTGAATTATAAATTCTTGTAAGAGTCTTGGAAAATCTTATTACTGAATATAAAACATTGTGAAGTCTTGGCGAATGTTTTGTTAAAGTATGAAACCATATATGATAATAAGAAAACATATTCATTAAATTGTAATGTACTAACATACATGTTTGGAAAAAGAAACATAATTTTCTCTTCCTACAAACAATGTTCCAAGTTTCAGTGGCCATGTTTTTCAAGGTTCTTACAATACACTCTTTCATATTCTTCTATTAGTTTTGATAATATTCCACAAAAAAATTCTTGTAGGTGTTGATATTAACAACGAGTTCTGCCAAGGTAGGAGAGATTAATCTTTTCTCTACAACTTTTGTCAAGCTACCACTTTTTTCAAGTTATCAATTCTTTCTATTCCATTAGACTCCACTCAGAGAAAAAAAAAAACGACATCAAGTTTGTTTACCCCAACACGCCACAAGGTACAAGCCCCAACTATATTATATAAGAAATGTATTAGTATCCCAAAGGCTTGAAGGGGATCTAATTGAAAGAAGTGACCATTGTGAGAATCCTTCCAATCAATATATGAATATATAAATGTAGATTTATTATTATTTTAATTGGAAATCTTCAATTAAATAATAAAATCTAATTACATATCTCCCAATATAAATTTCTTATTAGCATAATTCACTACCCTCATAGGTCTCGCATTTTTTAACAACATTGTAACATGTAGATTAATTTCCTTTTTGGTGAACAATCTACACCTTTTAGGAAAATATAGTGCAGTGGCTCCAACCCCCACAAATCATTAGGAAAAACTAAGAATAGCACGAAAGATGAAAGGTTGTACAAACCAACTCATTTTTCAGACAACTCCAACCCCTATAGATCATTAGGACAAAAAGTAAGAATAGCACAGAAGATGAAAGGTTGTACAAACAAACTTATTCTTCAAACAAGTAATCCAACATCAGTGCCTAAACTTTTTCATGAAGATATCATATTGAGAATGTTAGAAAAATGGTGACAAATCTTGTGCAAGGGTGACGCAGAAAGAGTGATAAGGTTTCATTGTTTTGAATTTTCTTTTGCTAAATCAGAAAAAGTCAAAAACCAATATTAATGGAGATATTGGTATTTTTTACTAAATTTTGTGAAGTGACTAAATGTAGCTTTAACCATTCACCTTAATTTCTTTTACAATATAATTTCCTAAGTCTATTTAATATCTTCAGTACCATAAAAACGAACCTATATCCATCTTAAATCCACATCTACCACTCTTAGGGGGATGAAATCTATTTATCCCTCTGAGCACTTGGTAGACCCAGAATTAAGATGGGAATCTAAGATGATAGAATTTCCCCTTTAAATAGGTCTATGCTCACAATGAATACCATGGTAATTACCATGGTCAATACCATGAGTTAATCATAAACCTGGAGCTTAAAAGTTACTATTAGTAATTTATAAAAATTAATAAAATTAATAATTGAGTTTTTTTATTTTTTTTTACCAAGTTTAAATGTTTTAAACATATATTAAATTAACAACATCCATTTTTACTCTTGATCCACCAAAGCCCCGAAAGGATCAAATATTTTTTCAAAAACTCTATGCTAGTTTGCATATCACGATATTTGATACCTCTCGGGGCTTTAGTAGATCTAGGGTAAAGATGGAGTTTATGTGGTTTAATCCCTCCATTTAAATAGGCTACATTCCACGTGAATACCATGGGTCAATACCATGTGCCATTTTTTATTTTAAATTAATACGCAATATTAGGGTTAATAATTGTTTTTTTTGCATGGTATTAATAGTAATCTAGCCCATGATATTTGACCCATATGTTTCACCTAAATATAATGCATTTTTTGAGTGTTCATAAATATAAGGTGACTTATGGAGTAAATATAAAAAAGTGTTTTATTTGTTTACCATACTTCTCGTTTATTTATATTTTTATTAATTTACCATACTCTTTTACAAATATGGTATTTGGCCCATAGGATTCACTTAAATAAAACCTCTTTCTTGAGCCTTCATAAATAGAACGAGGGTTATGGACTAAATATAAAAAAAGGTTTTATTTATTTACCATATGTCTAGTTTATTTATATTTTTATTTATTTACCATACCTTTTGAGTAAGTATTAAAAGACGTTTTATTTATTTACCATACCTCCACTTTACTTATATTTTTATTTGTTTACACCCTTGCATGTATATAAGGTGACTTATGGAGTAAATATTAAAAATGCTTTATTTATTTACCATATCTCTCATTTATTTATATTTTTATTCATTTACCATACCTCTTTTATAAATATGGTATTTGGCCCATAGGATTCACTTAAATAAAACCTATTCTTGAAAAACAAATTACCGCGAATGGAAGGTTGTAACTCCTAATTTCAAGGGCTAAATTTGCCTTTTTAACCCTCTCTTACAATAAGGTGGGCTATTTGAGGTGATTTGTAAAAATGTACTATGAGACAAAATATTCACCCACTAAAAATTTAAAACCCCTTAATTTCCCCTAAGGACGAGCATTCGCCCCTAAAATTTTCCATGCTAAAGTATAACTATTATCATTGAAATTTTCCCTCCTTATGTCTAAGGTGAGAATTATGTGAAAGGGATCCAAGCTTTAGCATTGGATTCTCCTTTAATAGCTATTTCATCACTATATTTGATACATTGTATTTAGTAGTAAGGTGTTAAAGACATCCAATTGGTCTTTATTAGTGTAATTCCCCTTTGAGGTGTAAGATAATCCTTTCTCATTTAATTCATGTAGTTCTCCCCCTTAAGATAAAAGGGAGTACTTTTGACTCATTTTTCAATTTAAAAGACTTGTAGAATTGGGCCCAATCATACCCAAGAGTATAATATGTAACAATTGATTGAAATCCACATGATTTTGTAGTTTCTTTATGAATATACATATTTTTTGTGTGTTAGAACTACATAGTAAAATTATGAAAAACCTTGAATTGTTAATTCCATTACCAAGAACTTATTCAACAATTAAATTATTTTATTTATTTTCTTTTTCTTTTGACGTTTATTTCAATGATGATTTGTCTTCCCAAATTGAAGATACGGATAGAGATCAAAACAATGATACTCTATGTGATCAAATGTATGACAAGGTTTTCACTTAGCATTTTGATGTTGAACTAAACTAGGTGACATGTAATCTCTTTGAATGAATATTTCACTATAGAAGTGGATTGGTTTGATAGGTTTGAAAACATCATTATGTACTTGATTGTTTTTCCATGCATTCATGGTAATTTTATTTTGCAAATGTTATGTTCCTATACCAATAGGAGTCATAATTTTTGAATAGCTGAGGTCAAATTTGTAAAATGTACATACCTTTGCTTTCTGCAAATGTTTTCCATATTCAAAAAAAAAAAAAAGAGCTAAAGAGGGTATGTCCTAAAAGGAAAATCAAATGACAAAAAGAATAAAAATGGTCATAAAAGATGAAAAAATGAACCCCAAGAAATAGAAAGACCATGAAAGTGTGCAAGACAAAATGCCACTACTATTTACCTTTGATGCAGAATAAAAGATTGTGTGCAACTTGTTACCTTTGCTACAATCCATGGATGGTCAAAATGTTTAAACTTGGCTAGTTCATGTTTCCAATTGTATGCTTAGAGATAGAGAATAAAATATGATGAAACTGTTTAATCTTGGTAGATAAGTAGATAGGTAGAGTAAATAAAAGGAGCTCAATAGTTTAATCTGAGCCCTTGGATGTAATAAGGTTAGACTTAGATAGATTAATTTTGTAAAAGAAAATAAATGTTTTGATAAGGGTTTGCTAGCTTAAGTGCAACCTAACAAAGAGAAGTAAAAATGGTAGGATGAGTAGATGGGTAAGTAGTTGAATAGTTGCATAATTGTGATGATTGATTAGATAAGATCATATTATTCACCTTCATAATCAAATTTCTAAGCATGGATGAAAATTGAGCATTTACAAAAATACACAAGCTCAATTGATTAACCTCCCTCATTCATTACATTTTTCACTTAACTAATTTCCAAAGAAAGTCTTAAAGTACCTAAAATCTTAAGTTAAAGGGGCTTAGAGCATTTCTCTGACTTCTGGAGGGACCGGACCCTCGGCTCAATAACTTATAGGTCCTAAGTACTAAAAGTCCACTCATAAGCATTCACCCCCTTCAAATTCACTCATATTTCCAAATAAACTTATTTTCCCCTAATAAACTCCTTTCTATAAGGATAAAACCTTAGAAAAGCCATTACCCCCATAAAAACCCCTTTTTACAAAAGCCCACAAATTCATGCTTAGCCTAAGTTTTTATGTTTTCTATGTGAAAAGAAAAAAACAAATTGCAAAGAACTCATTTTATACTTAGTGCTAAAACATTTTCTGCCTTCATTCATATTAACTTTTGACTTTATTTATATATTAAACTCCCGAGAAAATGGCCCTTTTCCTTATGTATTTATTAAAACCCTTTAATATTAATATCCCATCCCAAAGTTTGAAATATAAACTTTATTAATATCATGGGTTAAAATTAGCCGATCAACGATTAATTAAGAACATAAACCCTTCACCGAATAAAACGAATTAATTAATTGATCTGTAGTTAATTAATAATTGACCTCCACCAATGAAATCACCCCAACACCGTTAATCCGCCATAATCTGTGATTAATTAAAAACCACCACTTTTAAAACCCTGCCGGGCCCTTCCATTAAACTTCATGTCAAATCCCTGCCCTGATCACCATACGATCAAGTCCCATTTGATTCGACGATTGACGATCATATTAGGTGGCCCCCGAAGGCCAACCTTTATCCGCCCGATATGGGTGGTTTCACTGTTCACCTCGCTACTACGTGGCGCCCGATGAATGGCATCGGGCAGCCTCCCCCAAAAACCACTCTTGCGCAAAAGCGGTATGATTTAAAACCACTTACCATTTCCCGCTAGATGAAAAAACATCTCATCCCCTACTTAAATCCAAACATACCTTTCCCGTGTACCCGCCAAAATAGTTGAATTTGCAAATAAAACTAAAAAAACTCATTGTATTTAGTTTTATCATGAAAAAGACCACTCAGAACTCCATGCAAGCACCAGAGTACGTGCAACCATCAACCCACATCCAACTACCAACCTGTTGAAGCTTCTTAACTTCAAGACCACCCTTCAGTCACGTACACTTCCTGCAAACTGTGCATAGTCGCCCATCAATCTGTTTAGAGCCGAAACTAGGTATTTACGCAAAATCACTAAGTAACCATGTTTAATTCCCAAACCTTTACTCAATTGCTTTAAGTTATTAAGTAATTAAGTAAAACAATTTCCCAGCAACTCCAATCGATTTTGAATTAAACCAATTTGCCCCCAATTTGGCTGAAAACCTTTTGCCCTCGTCCTAGAATCCATAAGAACCAAGGATGGTTGCTCCAGTTGCATTGAATGTCCTACCGATTTCTACTCCCCACAGGGACTTAGACCATCTCCCTTTGGCAGATAAAGACTTCCAAATCAAAGATACCACTGTCCAAGAATCCCCACTGAAATTATACTGCAGATACAGAGACAAGTGCTTAAACCACATAGACAAAATAGATATTTCGGAATTAGGTTTGCTCAAATGCCAATTCCCTAGAGTTCATATCCTCCCAGAGATTTTCCATTATTTCCATATGAACTACAGTCTCAACCAAAGAGCAGTGATGACTCCTGACCATACTATATTATTTACCATCACTACTAAATCCATAAATGAAATGTTGCAGTTGTAACCAGGCCAAAACCTGACCCCCCTTTCTAATGGAGACTTGCTTAATAGATTCCCTACAATCACCTCCATCAAGCTTGCTCAGTTATTCCAGACCTTCATTAGGGAAGAACAATACATTCCAAAGGACCCTCCTCCATACATGTGGACCATATTGGCCGAGACATCATAGCAATGATATCTAGTATGTTAGGCCAGACTACAAGTGAATTTGTTGATGAGATTATTATAGACTTCATGTCCATTTACACTCCTAGACAAACCCCTGCCATCATGTTTGACTATGATAAGTTCATTGCAGATAAGATGCACAACCAATTCATGAGAATGGACAACGAAAGAGTATTCAAACATTCATCAGTTTTATATCATCCTTTCCTATACTATGAAGCTGACAAATTCCCATTTACACTCCAAAAGCTTGATACCAGAGGCAACCCTAGATCGGGAGTTTTCTGGACTTCATTAATCCACCAATATGACTCTCCATATACCTATACAGATTTCATAGATCTCTTTGTGCGCCCAGTGGCAACTATGTTGTTAGGAAGTCCTCCCCACATAATCAGTGCAGATATCAAGAGGGTCCTGCAGTTGTCCAAACAATATAGAGTGGGAGATTGATACTTCTACCAAAATCACACTGAAATCAGAATATATGGTTGTGAGTTAGCACCTTACAAACTACCAAGATACCTCCCCATGAGATTTTTTTTCTTTGGAGTACTACATGCAAATGATTAATTCAAATGAGGTACATTTTGTGAAGGCCAAGAAGAAAGCTCAACTCAAAATAAAAGACCAACTTGGCCACTTTATATGCAACAGTAGGGAAGTAGAAAAGGAAGCAGAAGAAATCCTTCAAAGGCTGAGATTGAAACAAAGTTTCACATGGAGATATGACCCTTTAGATTTCATTTGCAATAGAAGACAAAAGAACAAACTATCTCCCTATGTCCACCACAGAATTCCTAAAATAGAATAGTATGCAAATCAACTAGAATGGGTGGAGAACACTTTAGTAGACTGAGATAGCACAGAAGTTGCTGTCAATAATGTGTTGATTGATCTACAAATAAGAATTGATGAAGATTCCTTTGTACAGGTTCCAGGAGAATCCCAATCCCAAAGGGAAACACAGGAACACAATGAGAACTAGCAGAAGAAGGACCTCAAGAGCAAGAAGAATCAGAGCAACCAGACATATCAGAATCACTGGCTCAGCCAAAACACAGCATGAGTAATCCTCCTATTGTACAAACTCCTCTAAATGAGGAGAAGAATCCCAAAAGAGATAGAGAGGAGGCTACTCCTTCTAGCAGACCTGTTGCACAGAATTATGTCAAGATGCAAAGGTTAAATCCTTTTTCAGAACAAGAGTTCACAGAGGAAACAACTGGAACCACAGGTATAGAAAGAGCAGAAAGTAGGTAGACCACTCCCTCTTGAGGTACACAAGAACCTTCTAGATCACAAGCTCAAATGCTAGAGAGACAACAGAGCATGGAAGTATCCTCATTCAAGGCTCCAACTGGCCAGAATCAAGACATTAGAGATAAATACAAAGAAATAAAGGCCATAAATGAAAGGTTGAAGGCCCAAAGCTATGCATAATACCTTAAAATGGATCCCACTAATCAAACAAGGCTAATGTTAGCCTTTGATGTAAACGAAGGTAAAATGAAAATGACTTTCATGAAGCTTACCACACAGTAGCCTAGGTCTATAGAAGATTACTTGAAGACAAATTTTGAGGTGTTGGTGAAGTATATACATCCTATCGACCAAATAGAATTACACAAGCATACTGGGAATGATCTATTCCACATTGACTAGCAAGGCCACTACAACACATCAATTCCAAAATTCGCTGAATAATATATTAGCATAATTCCAGTTAGAGAAGGCATCTTCACAAGCCAAAGATACCAGGATAAAGTCCTTAGAGGACTTAATCATAGAGCTGGGGCATGATCCAAAGGATGTAAAGGCTGCAAAAAAGCTAATCAAAAAGAAAAATGATGACATAACTGCATTGAAAAAGTAGCTCAAAATTCCTCCTTTGCATCATCCACAAACAGCTGAAGTATTAGAAACTTGGAAGGAAGAGAAGCTTATGGACTTAGTCCTTAAGCTGAATGATCAACTAAAAGAAATAGAGAAAGAGCTGGATAACTTGATATAATCTAGACAGAGTGAGTTGGCCACCACTCCATAGACTGACATTCCTACAGTCTCTACAACAGTGCCATCCACATTGGCTGCTTCCTTAGGACAAAGAGTTCCGCCAGCGACAGTTATGCCAGTCACAGGTACATCTACAAGTGCAGGGACATCCATAGAAAAGACAGTTGAATTGGTAAGAGCCATGGAGGAAATGACGATCCAGGCTATTGAGCTCAAAAAGCTTAGAGAAAAAGTGTCAAGTTTGGACACTAATTGCAAACTTGAACAAATACAACAGAAAGAAGAAGCTCAAAAGAATCAAAGAATGGGAGAAAGGATAAAAGTCCTTAAAAAGGACTTGACATTGCAATAGCCACTAGGAGATATAAAGGAAATGCTTTGGGCCAACATCATTGACTTTATCAATGATGTTTGGCCATATATTCAAGTAATTTTTGAGCAAACTAAACTAGTAAAAGTAGCCACAAAAGCAATTCACAATACAATAGAAGAGTTGGGAGACAACCCTGAAGAGGCCAACCAATTGATAGCACTCTTGAAAAGCAAGAACAAGCATTAGCTAGATGAACTAGGCATAGAAGATAGAACAAGGGAAATCATAGAAATGAAGAAGATTCTTACCAAAATGAACCTTATGCTCAATCTTGAGAAAAAATGCCAAAGCTTCCAAGCTGATATTGATAGATTTATGAAAAAGTTTGGTATTTTAAGGGAAAAAGGACTCCCCAGTCCTATGGTAATCCATGAAAAGCTTACAACCCAAGATGATTACGTTGAAAGACTAAACAAGTTGGCTAGCAACCAAGCTAGTACTTTAGGGATAAATGCTCTACCCACAGGAAAGGTATTATATGATAATCTGGAAAATCTGTTTTTCCTAGACCATGAGGTAAAGCACCTGTTCGTCAACAAGCCAAATTTTTCCAAGTACACCGAAGCTGATGAGATATATAGAAAGATGCTAAAGATGAAAATACCTGAAGGTGAATGGTGGATGAAATTAACAAATTTACTATAAAGTTACTGCAGTAAATGTATGTGGCAACCAGGTAAAACAGATGAAACAGAGTCAAAGTGTAGCAGGTAAAGAGTATCAGTAGATTGAAGACATGTGATTCCAGCACACAGGTAACAAGCAACTGAAAGAGCCAAATCCGAATTACAACAGCCAGCACAGTTACAATAAAAGGGACAACAAGAAGGCAATTCTCCATCTGTCTCTATCTTCATGCTCGAAGATAATTTTGGTTTCCTAGAATAATTCTCATATTGTTATGAGATATTTTGTAACATTTTTGTATAAATACTTCACATTTTGAAGTAATTATGGTGGATTAAAATACGTTTTTGTAGACATTTTATATCAATCTAAGGAGCTACTGTATTCAAGACTGGACTGGTTTTGTTTGGTTATGAAATAAAGCTAAAGACATTTCACTAGATTCTTGTGCACTGTTGGAACCAAATAAGTATTATATCTTCATGTTTAATTATTGTTTTCTCGTCATGTTATAAATATTCAGATGTTTTCTCTATGAAATTTGAATAGTAAACAAGGAATGATATCTCAAAATTAGCTTGAATGCTCTCTGTTTTGACTATTTACTTTCTCATTGTTTTCTGCTAAACTATCTTGGTCTAGGAATTATTAATTGCTCCCTTACTTCCATAGTTTGCCCCCTTAGGTCCATAGTAAAGGATTCTTAGTTGCCATTTTCTACTGATCTCCTTTTGTTCTTCATCTTGATCTTGGTTTAAGGATTCTTCATTGCCCTTTTACCTTGGTTAGGACTTCCTCATCCATTTGAACCTGCAAATTTGATTTTTGCTGTGCTAGTCTGCTTTGTAAAATCTTCCTTTAGTAATTGATCTGATCCAGTTAAGCCACTTTTGATTGACTCCATAGCCCAATGGCCTGAATACTTGTTCCGCCCATTTGTTTTCTTAAGTCCACCACCCAATCAAAACCAAAACATCATGAGCACTACGAACTAGCCTGAAATCCTACCCAAAACAAAGTTAAATTATAAAGAGAGAGCCCTCTCTAGACTTAGGTTGGCTAGAACCCGAGTCTAAAAGCTTAGGTTTGTGGTTACCTCAGATTATTCCTTCTTTTTATAACTTCTAGGGAAGACTTATGAGTGATAACATAGTGGCAACCATACTGGGGATATCAAACCCCCAGTCTTAATAAACCTTTGAGAAATTCAAATTTTTATTTTCAAGCCCCTTAAAGGGTTTATTAGAAGTTATTTCAAAAATTCATAAAAAAAGAAAATAATTAGAAAAGGCTTGAAATCTAGCTTCAAGGAGAACTCACTATACAAGGGCCAGCCTTGATCCAAATCCTCCCCTTGTATTTGCTAATCCCAACCTTATTTCGATAATAATCAGAAGACAAGAAAGTTCAATAAGCCGAAGACCTTTATTTATATCCAATTCCTGCCCTAATGAGTGATTGTTCATAGAAGACCTCCCTTTTGATGAGTATTTTGACCTTTCTTTATTTAGAACCAAGTCTAAGAGTGCACTTGAGGACACAGTTCTAGATCTAGAATTTACAACAGAACTTGAAGTCCAAAGGGAAAACTTGTCAATTGATCAATACCTTTTGAATTCCCCTTAGTCATCCCTTACTACTGATAGAATCCCTGAAATTTCTAAAACAACTTCAACTTCTTTTAGCTCACCATCATTTCCTCACACTTCTGAAGTTCATTCCTCATCTCCATTCATACCTTCACTTCCCCATCACCCTCTCACTACTCATCAAATACCCATTACCCATGCTACCCCAAATCCCCTTTTTATTCCAAATCCTCCTGTTACCCCAACTCCTATTCTCAATCCTATTCAACTTAGAGCTATGGCACTCAGATATGCGCCTCTTGTGATGCCTGCTCCTCAAGGTGTCTTACCACTAGACTATCAGAGTAAAATTGTCCTATTTGATGGCACTGGATCTCACACAACACAACAACACACAAGAAAAATGACATATTATTTTGAATTGCATGAAATTGACATAGGAGATGTCCAAATGAGAATTTTTTCCCAAACTCTAGCTGGAGAAGTGAGAACATGGTCTAGATCTTTGCTTAATAATAGTATATATAGTTTAGAAGTTTTTTAACAGAAATTTTTAAATAGGTGGGAGAAGAAAAAGAAACCTCTTCAAATTCTTTTTGAATATGAAAACCTCAAGAGGGGACCAAACAAAACAATTTAGGACTACTGTACTAGATATAAAAATGTATATAACGCAATACCACTTAACCTTAGGCCCCAACCTGGCTTAGCCCTGATAAGGTTTCTAGACGAGTTTGACACTAACATGGCTTTTCAACTTAGAGAAAGGAACCCCTCTACACTAGAAGATATGCAAAGTGTAGCAGTTAGTGTAGAAGCTAATCTGCTATCCAAAAGAGCTAGGGTTAGAAACGAAAGGAAGCAAACTTGAAAGATGAAACTTCACCCCTTAATAAAAAAATGGATGCTTTAGCTAAAGGAATGGAAAAATTGATAGACAAGATAGAAATAATTGAAAGGAAACCTCATTGGGATAACCAACAGGCACCTCCCGTAAGGAATCCAAACTTTAGGAAGAACCAGAACCAAAATATTAGTAAAAATGGTTCTAATTAGAACATTAGACCTCCTTTCCAAGAGAACTATGCTGGAACTTCCCATCAAGAAGACCCTGAGCTAGACACCTGTTGAAGGCCCCGAAAATCGGGTCTACAATAAGGGAGATACCCGCCCGGTCCTGACCTTGGTTGGCAGCTCCTTATCTGTTTGGTATAGCGGGTCCGACTAGGGATATGGGACCAGTTTCCCAATTCAGTGTGTGTGTGTGAGAAAGATGGGTATTTATGTTCTAAATGGAATACTTCTATCCTAATTCTCATCTAATGCTATGCTATTGTATTCTAATAAACAAAAAAGCATCTAAATTTATGCTAACCCAGGGTGTTATCTTTCTTCTATGCAATCTAAAAAGATTTCAAACAATAATTGGTAATAAAGATCATTCAGCTCTTATAAGAAAGAATTCAATAAAGATGAACTACTTCATATAAAAAGTTAAACGAAACAGTTGTGAAAACCTATCGCATAAATGAGCTATTCATACACTAAGCATAAATAAATAGTTATCACCGTACAAAAGTGCCAAATGATAACTCAGGCATCCACGCTGTAATATATAAACAACTGAAAACTGAACATCACTTTAACGCATAAGCAGAAATGGTTAAGAGATAAAAGTACCATTTATAACTAGTCCTACTCATGAGCTTCAAGCGACAATTGATTTATATCTCCTTGATTTAACATCCACTAAGAGTACAGAAGTGCAACATCAGTAGCAGACATCAAATGCAAATATCAAATAAACCCTGTTCCATTCATTCATCAAAACCTCCTCAGAGGGTGAAAAAGTGCATGTTCTGAGGACAAGTTTGATAAATTTATGGACCCTTCTCTAAATGCATGAGAAGGGTTTAAATACTACTAACTAAATAACTTATTTATAGAAATTCAGGATTTGGTTTAAATGACCGTCCTTTTTCTAAGAAAAATTGTTTCTAAAATTAAATCTAATATCTAAATATTTCTATATTTTCTCCTTAACGTCGCAAGCATTCAATATTTGCCTGAGTAGAGTCAGCTGACTGTCTTCCGTCTTTGGTTTAGTTAAGCAAACATAATCGGCAAGCGCTGGAACTATCTTCTCAGCAAAATCGATGATATACTTGAGAGTCATCCAATGACTATGTGGCTTTACCATATATGCCTGCTAATAATCCCATTTCAACTTGGTTAACCCTTGGACTGCTTCTGCTTTTTCTTTAGCTTTCTATTTCCAGTTTGTTTCTATCATTGCTTTTTTGCAATTTTCAGGGCTTGCAGGTGACTGAGTAATTAGAAGCCTTCCTTTTCGAGCAAGTTTTCTTAGCAATGCGCGATTAGCGCTAAGGCGCTAATCGCGCATCGGAAACTGCCTCCGTTCCTTGATCCAGACTTCCTTGATGCATTTTTCGCCTTTTGCACCTTTTTCTCTTATCGGGTATAAAGCTCAAAATTTGTAAAAATAGTGTTTCCATGAGCTCTTGACCCTGAGCATTAAAATGTCTGTTTCTGGTATCAGCATTGTTCAGTACCCATTCAACCATGGCTGTATATAAGATATCTGTGATGGATGCCTCAGAAGAGTTCTGCGGCACTTTCTCTTCCTTAAGTAGATTAGGTGTGCCTTCCCAAATGGACATTGGAGTACTACCTTTCCTCCTCATAGTTTCCTGCATATTGCCTTGTATAATGCTTTGTCCTTCATTCCTGCAGTTTACAAATGAGGTGGAAGTAATGATAAAAACACTGGCAAGAAAACTTTAAATGCCGAAGATATGAAAAAACATGCCACCTTACGTGAACTAGTTCTTCAAAAAACACAACACCATACTTCATTAACAACTGGAAACAAGTCATTAATTCGCATTAAAGTGCATGACCAGTTCTTGGCCTAAAAAAAAAAAAAATCTCGAATAATGAGCCAAAACCAACTGCGATGGAGAGGTCTTGTGATTTTGCTTTGCGATATCGCAAATCGCTGCATCGCATTATCGCAATTTCATCGTGTTGTTCTATCGCAAGGTTGCTCGGTCGCAATATCGCAAGATCACAATATCTCAATCTCGCAAGATCGCAATATCGCAATCTCACAAGATCGCAGTATCACAATATCACAAGATAGCAGATTGCTTAATCGTTATAATCATTATGTGTAATTTGTGCGATTTTTACGATGTGCAATATGCGATATCGCATATCAATGATTTTAAGGTTTTTCAATGTGAGTGCTCATTAATGCATGTGATGCGATGGAGTTTCGCGTCGCAATCTCACGTTTTTTTATCATTTTGGCTTATTAGAAGGTACCTTATCATTATTTGCACGATGCGATATCTCTTAAGGAGTGAATTTACTTTCTTCATCATGAAACTTAAGCTTTTTAGATTCTTCGAAGGTATTTTCCTAAGTCCCTGATGTTGTAAGTTTCATCTAAAAGGAAATATAAACACTAATTGATTTTTTTTAATTTTTCACTAAGGGTCCCCACTTATTTAGTGTTAGCAATAACACTTCATAAGGAGGGGGGTTGTTGGTGGCCACAACAATTGGCGATTCACTTGGAAGAACCAGTTATCTCTATGTTTCTATTGAATTTTTTCAACTTCCAAGATAGAAAATTTTTCAGAAAATTAAACGTTATTATGGAAAGATAAAGTACATTATGCTCTAACCTGTCAATGACATTTTGTTTTAGCTATTTTCAACTTTGATTATTTGCTCCCTCAAGTTATTCCTTGTATTTACATCAATCATTACTTGGTCTGTAAAGATAAAACAAAGTCTTCTCTGTAAACCAATTTTAAATATGCTCATTTGTCGTAGGTAGAGCCTCTGCTGCCAGCAAGCATTTATAGCCTCGACAGGGTTACCTATTACCCAACAATGATCCTGTATCCTACTTAAAGAAACCTACACCTCTCAAAGAAGAATCCACATCCACACTTATTGCTTTAATTTTCTTATTTACTCTTAAAGAACAATGTCTTGGTTTGATAGCCAATTTATGACACAGTCATTCACTCAATTTATAACTTTGTTGAACAAGCTGGCTTGTGATGAGACCCCTTGCCTCTTGATTGTAACAATCTTGAGTCATTGCCATGTTGTGGTATGCAGTATTTGGCAAAGTCAGCAAGTTATAATATCTGTGATTATGATAAGCCGACTCATGATGAGACCTTTCATTCTTCAAGATGAAGTGTATCCTTGGATTGTTCCTCTGAAAGTTGTGATTTCCTTAGCAAGGAGGAAGTCATTGTTTCCTTTAGATAGCTCTGGACGACAATGGTAGAGTTTTTGGAAGTAGTTGTTCTACAGAGAATCTTTATTTTTTTAATGATACCTTTCATTGCACTGACATAAAACAATTTCTTCACTAAAGGTTGTTTTCATCAAAGTTTATGAAGTTGAAACTAGTGTCATATATAGATTAGAGTCTTTAACTGTATCTTTCAATAATAAAGATCAATTTTCCAAAAGATTTGCTATTTATACAAGTGAAAAAATCAAAATCTGAAAGAGAGTTGGTGCCTTTTTCGTAAATGCCTAATGTAACCATTCACAACTGGTTTTATTATGAAAAGAAAAACTATTACCCTACAAAAATAGAAGAATAATCTTCTATGGAAAATATTTCTTTAGAATTTGTCTATTGACAGGCAAAGAGTCTCTTTTACCTGCTAAATCTAGTAACACAAATGTTGATGGACCTATGACTTCTACAATTTGAAAAGGACCAAGCGACATTCTTTGAAATTTTGTATGTTTTCCCCTTTCTTCATGTGCCTTGTCCCATTTAAAATTTGAATTATTTTTTATCATGGCTTGTAAAGGAAATACGAATCATGAAAAATCTGGAACAAATCTCTTTACAAAGTTGATCTAACCAAGGAAAGATTGCATGGATTTTTTGTTATGAGGTAGGGACATTTCAGAAATCTCTTTGATTCTGTCAGAATCGATGTGAATTCTAGATTTTGACACTATGAATCCTAGAAGTTTCCCTTCACTTAATGTGAAAAAAGATTTCTTTGGGTTAAGTGAAATTCCATACCTTAAACATCGTTGGAAGATTTGTTTCAAGTCTTTGAGATGGTCACTTCGTTTCTCGGAATACGCGGTTATATCATCCAAATAAATTACTACAGATTTATTGACTAAACCTTTGCATGTGTTGTCCATGGCTCTCTGAACTGTGGCACCAGCATTAATCAAACCAAATGGCATCTTTCGATATGCATATGTGCCCCATTTAGTTATAAATGTGGTTTTCAATTGATCATCAGGATGTACCAACACTTGACTGTATCTTGAAAATCCATCCAAGAAAGACATTAATTCTGAGCCCGCCACTGCCTGCAATATCTGCTCCATAGGTGGTAAGGGAAAATTGTCTTTTTGACAGGCCTTGTTAAGATTTCGAAAGTCAATGCAAATTCTAATATCTTCGTTTTTCTTTCTAACAAGTACCATATTGGAGACCCATTTAGAATGTCTGACGGGAAAGATTATCTTGGCTTTCAATAGCTTATTGAGTTCGGTTTTTATCTGATTTTCTAAATTGGGATGGATCTTTCTCAATTTTTGTTGGACAGGTTTTTCATTATCGATCATTGGAATAGTATGTTGGATGATGGAAGTGTCGTATTTTTTGAGTTCATCATAGTTCCAAGCAAAAACGTTTTTGTATTGTCTCAAAAGACAAATATATGCTAGTTTTTCTTTAGGGGCTAGGCCAAGGCCTAGAATAATGTTTTGGGGTTTGGCATCGGTTCCTAGATTTACTAATTTGAAATTCAAAGTTGAACTTTGGAGCTTTGAATTGGTAGACCTTTTAAACTGATCTTTCAAATTGTACAGATCTTCTAACTTGAGCACCGACTTAGGTATAGCATTGTTAGTGCTATCTTGTTGTAATTGTCGATCATGTTGGTCTTCGTCAATTATTTGGTTGGAGTAGAATCCTTCAGATTAAGGAAATTTACGATATCAGGATCATCGTTGAATATTCTCCAATTTGTGATGTTGTCAAGAATAGAAGGTCTAAAGATTAATTCTATTGAGAATCTATCTGGACTAAAATCTTCTGAAGGAATGAGCTTAGAAGCTACATTAGCTAAAAGGTCAGCGCTTGCATTCTGGAGTCTGGGAATTGATGAAATATTGAATGCTATAAAATGCTCAGTCAAATCTTGAACTAAAGATTGATAGTGTTTTAAATGACCTGATAAGAAATGTATAGTATTCTGTACCTGTCTGACTACAATTTCAGAGTCTCCAAAGACTTGGAGGTACTTGATGTCTAACCCAATTGCTTTGTAAAACCCTTGGACTAAAGCCTCATATTCTGCTGTATTGTTGGTACAATCAAATTCGAGCCTGCATGTTAACATGATTTTATCTCCTTCTGGACTAATTAGCACACATCCTGCTCCTGCTCCTTCATTAGATTTAGAACCATCAAAAAATAATTTCCAAAACAAAGATTTAATTACAGGTCTATCTAAAAAATTGATACATTTTGAACTATCTGTTTGAGAAAAAATTTCGACTTGGGACAAAACAGAATGTTCTAAATAAGGTGACGTATGAGCATTAAAATTGCCGAGAAAAGAATCCACTGAGTAATTGCCAATTATGCTACTGTTATATGCTATTGGTTCATTTTCCCCCTCTAATTCCGTTACTATGTACTTCTGATGTAATTCTCGTTCAGCTTTTATTTGATTTGGCTTACCAATGACTTCGACTTGAGATTGATCTAGCTGAACTATGTGAACAGCAGATTTCTGTGGTTGAACATTTAATTTGGTGCATATGGACTTTGGTAAAATATTCGATGAAGCACTAGAATCCACTAAACAATTATGTACATTTTTGTTAAAAATTTCATAAGGAGAAACGGGGGATTATGATATTTTGATCTTCCTCCAATTAAAGCGATGTCATTTGGATCAACCTTGTTAGTCGTATTAGTTGGAGGTCTTCCCATGTTCTGGGAAGCTTGAGAAATTACAGCGGCAGGCAAAGGTGCAACTGGAACAACATGTAATTCTTTCAACATTATCTTTTTTTTATGCTTTAACTTGCTCAATTCGTAAAGAGTGATGTTGGCCCTAGTATTTTTCATGTCTTCTATAATATTGTACTCCATTTCATCTAAAATGATCAGTGTTTTAGATGGAGTTGGTGAATCTGTTTGGACTGGGCTAGTTTGAGTCGTTTTAGATGTCGTTTTCTTTGTTGTGACTTTATCCTTTGTTGTAGAGCTTGTGCTCTTTGGCTTTGGGGTAGTTTGGGGAGGATCAAGTTGATTTCTACTTCGTGTGTTAACTGGGAATACTTCTTGATCTTCTTCTTGTGGGAGGATGAAATCCCACATTCCTTGTAATTCTACAACTTCTTCATCATTGGTTTGCCCTTCAGTGGCAATTTCCTCTTCCTCTTCCTCGGATTCATCACTTGTAATAGCATTGGGTGGCCTTGAATCCATTGATGGGCCTATTTTAAAAGCTCTATAGGGCCTTTTTGAAGAAACTACTTGATTTTTTATGTCGACCATTTCATTGGACATGGTCTTCAAAACTTTTTGCACTCCCTCCAAATCGAATGCTTTTTCTTGTTTCTTCTTGGACTCTTCTTTGAAGGTGACCTTCTTAGATTTTCATTCCTCTATCACTGATTTCTTCTCTAGGGCTATTATACATTTCTCTATTGCTATAGCTTCTTTCATGTTTTCAGCTAAGGTTGTTTTATTAGCCCTGTCCACGAAGATTGCTATGTTTGATGGTAAAGTAGTGATATACCATTCACATCATACTTCTTCGCTGGGCTGGGAAGTAGTAGGAATTTTGTTTAGAATTTTATTGAAACGTAGATTGAAGTCTTTGATAGGCTCTCTAGATTCAGCCCTAAGGTTGGATTGTTGGAATTATGATACATATGTTGTACTTGATGGCAACCCACTCATCTCAGATGATAAATTATAGTGCAGCAAAGTTCACACACTTTCATGAAGATAAAAGTTTATTTTCATGTAGAGAAAAGTTCATGCACTTTTATGTCGAGAAAAGTTTATTTCATGTAGAGAAAAGTTCACGCACTTTTATGCAGAGAAAAGTTTATTTCATGTGGAGAAAAGTTCACGCACTTTTATGCGGAGAAAAGTTTATTTCATGTGGAGAAAAAGTTCACGCACTTTTATGCGGAGAAAAGTTTATTTCATGTAGAAAAAAAAAAGTTCACGCACTTTTATGTGGAGAAAAAGTTTATTTCATGTGGAGAAAATTTCACGCACTTTTATGTGGAGAAAAAAGTTTATTTCATGTGGAGAAAAGTTCACGCACTTTCATGGTTGGTTCATGGTATTGGTTCGACAGTTTTTTGATCCTATGGTTTTGGTCTGTGGTATTGCATCCAAAAGTGTTGATCCCAAGTATTGGGTTCATGGTATTGTGTTATTATGGTTTTGGACCGTGGTATTGTGAAAGGCCTAAGACTATAAAAGGGGAAGGAGATCATTTGGCAAAGCATCATCTGAATTGTTATTGAATATCTGATAAAGTGCTAGATCTGGAATACTGTGATTGGGTTATGGTGCAGATCTGAATCTAAATAAAGAAGGAACCTGAGCGCAAAGAGAAGGATAAGTTCTATTGATGGGTCTTAATCTTTAAGCTTGAATGATAGTATTTTTTGTTCTGGGTTTAGATTCGGTGTGTGGTTACAGTTACTGTGATTTGGATACAGCTGTTAGAGAAGTGTCTACTTGATTCAGTGCTAATTGGTGAAAAGGAGATTGTTTGATGCAGAAATTCTTGATGATTGATTGATGTTCATGGATCCAGTCTGAAAATTTATGAAACGTGTTCCCTGGAAGAAAGAGAAGGTTGTAGCCTTCTGTAGGCCAGCACCTACGTACTAGTATCTTGGCTAGTGCAAGAGCTAAGGGAGTTGTAGCTCCCTTCCAGCAGAAGCTGGAAAACGAGAGAGGGTTGTATCTCTCTGCAGGTTGCAGCGTGCGTACTGGTAAAGCACTGCACTAGTACAATTGTAAAAAGAAGTTTCTAATTAAAGAGAAGATAGAGACGAATTGCAGTAGGTGGTTTTCACCCACATTGGGTTTCCACCTTATATCTTGTGTTCTTGTGTGTGATTGTCTTCTGCTCTGTTTTACTGTTTTTGGTTATTGGTTATTTGATACACAGATTAACAACCAACATTTGAAAAATAAAGTAAATTATAAGTTTGCATAGTATACGCGGGTTTCCTTGTACATAGTTGCGGGTTTAATTAACTGAAGTAGTGTGTATCATTTGGATTTGAAAAAGGAATATTTGACATGATAATATTGATTCACCCCCCCTCTCAGTATTATTTCCAAGAGGGTGGACATAAGTTGAGTAGTCTCTTAAACAGTTTGATGGCTTCTTAAACGATGGTTGCCCCTCTTCTCTGAGTCATTTCACCAGTGCGACATGGTCCCCATGAATATTCATAGATAAAACACTAGGAAAATCATGTAAGGGATGAAGACCAGATTGTTTCAGACATTTGCTCAATCATCGTGTCTTCCTTTATTTATATTGCTTCTAGATGAAAGCCATGTCATTGTAATCTGGATTATTTTATGGAATTTACAACTCCAACAGTTCCTCTTCAATATATACCCAAGGTACTTGTTGTGAAACCCTATTGTGATTATGGTTGTTGTTCTTTCATTCTCTCTTCATTAGTTAATACGAATAATTCTTGGTTTCAAAGACATTCATGAAAGGATAGAGGGATTCTTAAGTTGAATCCATGCCTTCTTCAATCTTGTAATTAAGAAAATGATCATATTGATCCATGTTGACATAGACAAAGTATATTAAGGCCAACAAAAGAAAAATCGAGGAAATTCCAAACTATGTGAAGAGATTTTCACTTTGTTCTAGGCATATGAAAGAACTTAAATGAATTTGGGGAAGATTGCATGTTTTGTTGATTGGTCGAATGTCTCTAGAATTGAAAAACGTAAGGATAATTCTTTGAATCACCTATAACAAGCCACATACCCTTTGTTTCCCCTGCAAAATATCAACGTACGAGCCCAAGACAATCGAGTCATTGTAATTGATGAAAGTTGAATCTTGTGAAGGTTGAATGACCTTCCTCCAAAAATTGCAAAATATTATAGGCACAACTGAATCCGGCTTGATCTTGACAAGGGTTTTAAGGAGTAATGGAACTATCTGAAGGCATATGTCATTCTGTTAAAAGTAGAATTTACCTTACATTAGAGCAATGTTATACGTGTAATCGTTATAGTTTGTTGAGTGTTGGGTGTGGAGCCTGATTATCTTCCTGATTGTTCATTTTTGTTTCGGTTGTGTTAAATACGTGTTCCTAACAGGGTGAAAAATTCTCTTGTTTAATCATCATCAGGGGAGTCTAAGGGGGGGTGACAACAAATTTTATTAGACCCCACTCAAAAGGGGTTTGGCGGAAATGCCCCCGCAACTAGAAATAGATGAAAATTTTCCTTGTAAAATATTGTAATTCCATAGTCAATCCATGATGTTCATTAGGTGGATGATCTGAAAATAGAAGCTATGTTAATTTAGGGTTTTTTTTCCCTAGAAGGAAACCCTCAATTTATATGATGGAATTGTGTTGCGACTATGTATGATTATTCTAAGTGAGAGAGAGAGAGAGAGAGGAGGTTGTGTGAGAGAAAAGGAAATTACAACAGATCTATTGTCGATTGTATCTATTCATTTTGTTGGATGATATAAAAGGAAGGACTGGTGGTTTCACCATGGACATAGCCCAAATTGGGTGAACCACGTATATCTTTGTCTCTTTTGTTTTATGCAATTCTGTATTTGTGTTTTTGCAATATTTTGTGTATTTCATTGATATGTTAATTAATTTATAACAACTGGTATAAGAGTCGAAGGTCTATTTGGCTGATAAAATCGTAGGATAGAAGGGTTCCTGGTTCGAGTGGGAGCAATAGCAGAAGATGGTAGGTTTAGGGTCGAGAAATTTAATGGCATTAACTATTTGTTGTGGAAAATGCAGATGTAAGATTATCTGTATCAAAAATATTTGTACCTACCATTGAGCGTAAAAACGAAGAAGTCAACAACAATATGACGAACACAGAATGGGAAATTCTCGACAGAAAGGCACTAGGAACAATATGGCTATGTCTGCTAGTGTTGTTGCCATTTAATATTTCAAAGGAAATGAAAACATAATGTTTAATGAAGGAATTGGAAAAAATCTATGAAAAAACTTCGGTCTCAAATAAGGTATTTCTTATGAAGTGTATATTTAATATGAAGATGTCAGAAAGTGGATTTGTTGTTGATCATTTGAATGAATATAACACGGTTACCAATGAGTTAAGTTCTGTAGGGGTAAATTTTGATGATGAAGTTAGGGCTATGTTGTTTATGTACTCATTTCTAGAAAGTTGGAATGACTTAGTTATGGCTATCAGTAACTCTATCTCTAGATCTAGTACTTTAAAGTTTAATGATGTTGTTAGCTCTACCCTTAGCAAGTAAATGTGATGGAAAAGCTTAAGTGAGACATCAAGTAATTCTTTGGCTGCAAAAACTAGGGAGAGAAAAATGGAAAGAGGAAGGAGCCCATCAAATCGCAATAACTCAAGAAAAGGTAGATCCCAATCTAGATCAGGGACAATGTGCTAGAAATGTGGGAAGAAAGGACACCTGAAGAAAGATTTTAAAACTCAGAAAGGGAAAGAAGGAGATGGACAACAAGAGAACAATCATGAACATAATGTGATAGGTGATGTGTTACAAGATGCTTTCATTATTTCATTAAAGAATATTATTGATGCCTGGGTGGTATATTCAGGGGCCTCATTCCATGCCACACCTGATAGGAAACATTTTCATGACTATGTTGAAGGATATTTTGGATAGGTTCATGTAGGTGATGATAAACCTTCTAAAATTATTAGAATGGGTAAGGTTTTTATAAAGAAAAAATGGAAGCTAATGGCTATTGAAGTAGGTAAGGCATGTTCCAAAATTGAAGAAAAATATAATTTCAATAGGGCAAGTAGGTCGTGAAGGTTATGTAACTACATCATAGGAAAAACTTGGAACACTGAACTAACAAAAGGTTACCAACTGATCCTCAGAAGCCTTTTTATGAATGAAGCCTCTATTTTCTTCATTTTCCATTATATTCCTTCATTTTCCTCCTCACATGCAACATATGACCTTTCACCTCCTTTTTCTCCTAATTTCCATTCTTTTCATAAATAAATGTGTCACAATGCCTTTTAATGCCTTAGGCATTGCCTTATTCAATTTCCTTAGCCATAAACAACCAAATGAACACCCCCTAGGATGTCTTGCCCACCATTTAGCTTGGAATACTTGTCCCACCATCGTGCCCTTAAATATTTTTACATGGAATTTTCACCAAGGCTGTTATAGAACCCTCCCCCTTGGGGGAACACTTTCCTCAGTGTAGAATGACACCTATAACCAACAAGATTGTTGAAAACAAAACATGCGACCCATGGATCTTTATAACATATCTTGCTGCAATATTTACAATGACCATTGTTTTAACATGACAAATATACCATTTATTGGAGCTTTGTAACAAATCTCATTAGGATATTTACAATCCACACATACACTTACACCTTTGCTTCAACCAACAAATAACCATATTGTTTATGGAGCTTTATAAATCTATCTCGATACAATATTTACAATAATATACGCATATACACATTTTCTCAACTAGCAAGTAAAAATATATGATGCCTGCACCCGCAACAAGGGAATTCATAGGCTCACACCTCCGCCCTCAAGTAATACCAGGATTCACCTCCTTCCCAGGAAGTCCATAATCCACTAGAAAAGTCAAATCTACATCCAATCTCTAACGCTATAATCATGCACCACTTGTCCTCTCAGTGAGCAGTTACCGGCTCATTGTTCCTAGGTGCAATCCCAATGTGCATCTGATTCTATCTAGCAATGCTCATGACCAAAACAAATCCATGCCTGGTCTTCCCTTCTCTACTACACAGTCTATTGGGCAATCCAGTCAACTCTTTTGTGCAGTCACTCACCTTCCAAGTTCCACTGGCACCCCCATCCCGGGAAGTCCATCCCTTGGAAAGGCTTCCTCGCATAAGAAGATATAAAAACCAAGGCATATAACTACCTCAAAACCCCCATATCAGTCATAGCATGCTCCTGCCAATAAATGGACACAATTGGGTACCAGTGTCCCTCAATGGCCCTATTCCTGAAGTGCTTTACTAACATACTACTGCATGTTCCAATTTATTTGATTATTGCTATTGATTAGTGTAATTTATTTTAACCACCCAACAAGGCGTTTTCATGCTTCCTGTACCAAGCACATAACTTCCATTTGATTCAAAATAAATTGAAATAACTTCAAATCATACCTCATTGGTAGCTCGTCAATAAGGTACACTTGCAATCATTTTACTTCCTGTCATGACAAGTCAAACTAGCATCATGTATAAAAACATCACATTATGTTAGCCCAAAACATAACCATCATAGATCAAAATCATAAATCGCATGTAACCATCATAAACCAGAATCATAGATCACATGTAATCATTATAGACTAGAATCATAGATCACATGTAATCATCATAGACCAAAATCATAAATCATATGCATAGTAAAATTGAAATACAATACCAATACTTATCCTTTAATCAATCCTTAGCTTCCACCTTCATTATTTTGTACACACACCCGATAGGTTGCCACACCCAACAAACACCCAGTTCCTTCTCCTCCACCAGGTGCACATACACATAGTGTTCATCACACACATGCAACCACACATGCCATACAACACCATGCAACACATGCACCTATACCTGACATACAACACATACACCTACACCCAGTGTACATACATATACATGCACCATGTAAATAAAAAGACATTCATCCACACACAGCGTGCAACATCACAAAATGCATACCCATACATTTGTCATACAACACAACTCATACACCTATACCCGATGTACAACATAACACAAATACATTTCTAGAGTACAACACAATGAATGCATATGTCATGATACCATGACTACACAATGCACATACACAGTACCGCATGCCCACAACATAGCATATACCACATGTACTCAATCCCACACATACATCAGTACCATATGCACCAAGCACCACCTGCACAATGTGTGCACGACCTCACATGTACACGACACCACCTACACAACACCACATGTACACCACACCACCTGTACAAAGTGCACACAATACCTCATGTACACAATACCACATACATGACACAACATGTACACAATGCCACATGCATGACATGTACACAATGCCACCTGCACATAATGCCACTTGTACAACATGTACACAACACCACATTCACACCACACCATATGTACATAGTACCACATGATAACATGCACGCAACACCACTTGTACATTGCATTGCATAACCAACATGTACATAGCATCATCTATACATAGCACCGCGTATCCAACATGTGCAAAGCACCATATGCACACAACACTGCATATCCATCATGCACATAGTACAATATGTACACAACACTATATATCCAACATGTACATAGCGCCATCTATACCCAGCACTGAATATGCAACATTCACACCACACTATCTATACTAACATCATGTACATAATATTGCATAATCAACATGTACACACACTACATATGCACAATACTACATGCACACAATCATCATAGATGCAACATGTACAACATGTATGACATATGCACAACAGTAATACGACACATCCGAAACCAAACTACCTCTACCAAGTAACCTTTCTTCTAGTGTCTTATCCATGCTTATCCTAGCATGTCACATACCACACTACTTTCATTTCGCTGATGTATCCCTTGGTATAGCTTGTCGATACCATAGACATCATATAATCACATAATATCAACTCATAACTACATGATATTGACCTTGTAGATGTGTCTGACTACTCTTCCCACTTGATTCCTCATATCCAAGAACCTCTTCATGTAATTTTCTTGTGTAAGCAATCATTCCTCCACAAGAATGATTCCTAATCACCCCGTCAGACAGTGACATAGATACATATACATAAACATTTAGAATAAAAAAAATCATGATCTTGTCAGACAATGACATACATACATGTATACATATAAAACATCAGCATAGGCATGATCAAAACATAATTGCCAGATAACATAAGGTCTAGGTTAAGAGAACTTCCTTATTGTACACAACATGCGCAACATTGAGAAGCATCGCTCCCAACATAGCCAAGGAAACTGACACCTCATATATATTTACTTTACGTTTTTTAGTTACCTTTCTCATGATTGTATTGCCACCATCCATTTACCACAATGGGCCCATTCATTCGAACTGGCTGTCATAGTCTTACCTTCTATTGCGCTTACTCATGCACCGAGCTTCATCCATGGCTTACATTACCTGTTGAGTACGACACAACTCTCCTCGAGCTCCATTAGTTTTCCTCATTCCCAAACAATTTCCAAGACACTCAAAACATGAAAGGCAAGACAAGAAACAACCAATAAGGAAATCATGAAACCAATAACGACACCACAACCCAAGTGGCATGGCCATGCACAAGAAGCAAACAAAACCGCAATAAATCACAACAAAGCACCAAAATACCAAAATCACAGGACTAGCATAAACACCATGACTCAATTCCCATGGTTCCCAAGGCAAACCCAACCCTAGCCTTCTTCAAGATTTCGTGGCAATCTCTTCACCATGCAATCCCGTGCATCATACTGCCATCAACACATAATTTTCAGTGCATAAATAAACATAAAAATACATCAGTTACCTCATCTTGTTGTGCAAAAAATGTTGCTTGTAACTGAACACATCCACACCATGTCTCAAGGGACTCCAATTCCCTTGATAGATCCACTTGCAACTACAGACTAGCTAATATACCTGTCAATTGCATGTTCATGACTGTAGCACATATCCAAATAATGTTAGACAAACTCAAGGTTAAGAAGACTCCCTGTATGCAATGCACTCATTCGTTTGGAATTAGGGTTTCCAAACATAGCCAAAGGAATTCTTACTTGGTTCCTTTATTTTACATTTACCCTATTGCAACTAAGGCTTACTATGCGCTATCACATCACCCAACTGTTAGTGATATAAACACATCAACTATTACCTTGCCAGGCTAATACCAGTATGTTTCCTGCAACTACTCACACATGTCAACCACATGTTCCAAATATCAAGACAGTCATATATATCAATTGAAATCAACCTTTACCAAGACTAACAATCATGTCATAATTCATAGTCAACTCATAGTCCTTAGACACAATGCTACAACTGTCGCTCACTATACTCAAGTACATATCAACTGTCTCAACACATATGCGATAGTACAATCCTCTTAAAACAAGATCATTTTGGCAAGAATCCTTATAAACACATACTCATATTATGCAATTCATCAAACATCCAACCAACTTCCAAACATACCATGTTAAATAAATCAACTAGACGACATAATAGACACCAAACACTCAACATCAAATAGACAAAATCATCAATACTAAAGTACCAAGTATACTACATAAGCAAACTCATACCTTAGTGTACCTCAGGGGAGGCTATCTTGTCTGCACAATCAATCTAGTTAGCAAGATATAACTTTACAACATGTCAACTCAAACATAAATAAGATCATGATATCCATAACACTAACTAACTAAAATGTTCACATCATAAACTCGTAAGAATTTATCATTTATGCATAGCAAGCACACATCTACAATTAGCCTAGATTAGTAACACACAATGCTACATAATAAGTCAACTAATACCTGAATGTCATAACCCTAACCATTTGCATAGGTCAAACCAAGTTAACACAATACATATAACATCAAGATCTTAAATACAATGAACATAAACATCACTCATATGACCAATCTAAATTACAACATCAATATCTCAATGAAATAAGCCTAATAGCACATAATAACAATAAGTTATATATCATGCTCATCAACAACATAAAACCTAATCGTCAAGCTAACTTTCATATAGAAACAAAAATTTAACCTATAACATGCTCATCAACAACATATCATATAACATAATCATCAAGTTATCTGTAATAGTCCTAATTAGCTATGGCTAATTGGAATATTCGATTTTGTTCAATTTTTGCCTTCTATAGTTAGTTGTAAATAAAAAAAGTGAGGACGGGGGACATAATCACTTTTAGAATAAAAAGTCACTTCCTAGTAGCACAACGTTGTGACTTAGAGGGGAGCCAAGGGGTCCAAAGGGGGACACAGAAATGGAGCTCATGCAGATACATGGAGGGACTGCGCAGGAGGGAAGAAACACGTGGCAAGAGAGGAATCACGCAGGAGGAGGTGAGCCTTGGGATTGAGAGAGGCAAAGGCTATAAAGGAGAAAGGAGCCCCCTCATTTTGATCATTCTGGTTATGAGCATTTGTGATAGTCATTTCAACTTAGAGCACACTGGCTGTTTAGCTAGTCTGTAGCACTATTTAGTGCATTGAGTGTCTCTATTCGGAGATCTCACCCTTAGCCCTAGGGAACTTCGAGTGCCTGCTCGGGCAAGGTATTTCCATTAGCATTCCAACAGTAGATTCATCAGCATTTCAGTAGCAGTTTCATCAGCATTTCAGCAGCAGTTTCAGCAGCATTTTAGCAACAGTTTCATCAATGTCTTTGAGGAACTGCGTAGAACCCCAAGGGGGTGATTTTCGGGGGTCGACCATTTCAGAAAATCTTTCTGGGTTTTTTGGGTAGAGTCCGATTCCAGAGTTTCAGCCTTTTATGAGGAGGGGAGTAGCCCCAAATCCTCATTCGATTTCCAATAGTAGCAATAGCACAACAGTTTCCCAGTAGTTGGGACGCAGATCAGTGTGAGTCCATTCTAGGAAAGCTTTTTGGGTTTTTCTGGGTTTCTTGAGTAGAGCCCGAATCCAGAGTTTCAGCTTTTTCCGAGGAGGGGAGCAACCCCAAATCATCATTTGTTTTCTAGCAACAACAACAACACAACAGTAGCATCCACGCAGAGAGGCCATTCTTGTCATTCTAAGAGTATTTCTTCACTTTCATTGTGCAAGTCAAGGTGTCATCTGTCTAATCACCTCTTGTACTCATTTATTGCTCAGTATAATAAAATGGCTTAGAATTTCTCGCTGCATTTCTTATGTATCTGCTTATATTTCTAGTTTACATTATTATATGTTGTTCCATTGTTATTTTATCACTTCTAGGTTATTATATCATTTGCACATATTTGGTTGGAGTTTTTGCTAGGCTTTGAGGAATAGTCTAGGTTAGGGATATTACAGTGGTATTAGAGCATAGATCTGGCTCAGCCTGTGGAGCTAGCAATCCATGACACTGGGGGAAAAACCATATATCTGTTACAGAGGTCAGAGATACAGAGACATTGGGCGTAGGTTGGAGAACACTTACGGAGAGGGAGACTGTGTTCCGGTGGTGGACGTAGAACAAGAGGAGCTTGTGGTGGACAAGGAGCAGGAGGATTTGATGGCAGATGATGATGGGAAGAGATTTGCAGATATGCTCCTCAAATCTATGCAGGATCTGTTGAGGCAGATTGAGGTGATGGGGCAGAGATTCACGGCAATAGAGGCTAGACAGCGGGAGAGCCCAGGAGTTTTTCAGATCGATGAGGGATCAGGTGCATCCCATCACTTGCCAGAGCAGTGTGATACTGCACAGTAGGGGGCCTCACATGCCCCTACACGCTCTACCATGCCACCTTCTTAGGAGCAGACACGGGAGCTGCAGCCCAGCAGGAGGCAGAGCCCGGGCATATGGGTGATTATTTTGCAGAGTACCAGGCCTATGGGAAGGAGTTCAGGAAGCCCTCTCATTCAAAGTTTTGTTCAGCTCTAGCGCGATAGCAGACCCCGTGATCATCATAGAGGGTACCGGCATTACCATGATGGCGACACCCATCGTGCAGTGAGCAAATTCCACTTACCTACGTTTGATGGCTCATCAAACAATTCAGCAAAGTCTTGGGTGGAGAAGCTAGACATTTATTTCCAACTTAACCAGATGTCGGAGGCAGAGGCCATCAAGGTGGAAACGTTGCATTTGAATGGTGAGGCCCAGGATTGGTGGTTTCATGGGATAGTTACATTGGGGCACTCCACAGTGACGTCATATGTCGAGTTTACCAGGAAACTGATGGAGCGATTTGATAAGAGGGATCCAGAGAAGCATTTCGTTGAGCTGACGAGGCTCAAACAGACAAGGAACCCAGTGACCTACATTGCAAATTTTTTGAGGGTCTTCGTGATGGTGCCAGACCTCTCCACGGCACGGAGGGTCTATATGTATGTTGAGGGGTTAGCAAAGCCATTTCAGGGTCTAGTCCAATCCACTAGACTAGCTACGCTCCAGGACGCTATTAGCAGAACCCGGGACTTACAAGATGTCTTACCCAGGACCCGGACACCTTACCCCCAGAGACAGACTTTCCAGTCTAAGGGGAAGAATGTGAGGATTCCACTTCCAAAGGGGAATCCAGGATGAGTACAGCTTGACGATGATGCCAGGAGGGAGCTAAAGAAGAAGTTGTTATGCTTCACTTGTCAGGAGCCATGGGCACCATGACATAGATGTGCTACTGGTAAAGCACATTTTATTGAGGTCTTCTACGAGAGTAGTGGAGAAGAGGATGACGAGGAGGATGTGGAGGCAGGAGATAGCCATGCCATACAGGGACCTTTACCACCTCCACCACCACCAGCAGGTGGTGCATCTTTTGCACCCACTAGAGGGGCCCTTGCAGCATTGCGGGGAGTTCCCAAGTATCTGACGCTATGCGTACGAGGGACAGTACGTGGCTAGCGCGTATCAGTTTTGGTTGACAGTGGGGAAACCCACAACTTCATCGATGCCCAAATGGTTGAGCAGAGAGGTATACAGAGAGAGAGCTTTTATGGGTTTTCAGTCTTGGTCCCAAGAGATCAGACCATGACATGTGCTCATTATGTTCTAGAGCTTTCAGTAACGATGGGCACGTACACATTGACTGACCACTTTTTTGTGGTCGATATTCTGGACACCAACATGATACTGGGTGTTTAGTGGCTTATCACTCTAGGGAAGGCCACGACAGATTGGAAGGCCCTAGAGATGGACTGGGATGATGAGAAGATAGGGAGGCATGAGAAGATACGGGGACAACACACATATCCACCTCAGACTGTCTCGGCTCATCAGATGGAGGCAGCCTTCTGAAAGGGACACATGGAGTGGGCAGTGGAACTGCATGCATCAAAGGCAGGAACTACAGGGCAGACGATACACCCAGGGATACAGTCTATCCTTGATCGGTATGCCATAGTGTTTGGGGAGATTCCACCAGGATAGACACCAGATCGAGGGTTTGAGCACACCATCGAGCTTGATCAGGGCATATAGGCCAGGATTACCACCCCCTATACGCACCCCAAGGCCTATCAGGATGAGATTGAACGGGCTATCCAGGAGTTGCTTGCATTGCAAGATTTCACGTAGCCATTTGTTTTGGAGTGTGATGAGTCAGGAGAGGGGATCGAAGCAGTATTGATGCAGGGAGGTCACCCTATAGTATTTGAGAGCTAGAAGCTCCTTTCGCACGAGAGGTTGTATTCCATATACAACAAGGAGATGCTGGCCATCATGCATGCATTGGCTAAGTACCGACAGTATTTGGTAAGCAACAGATTCAGGGTGAGGATTGATCACAACAGCCTCAAGTTATTTTTGGAGCATAAGCAGCTATAGGAGAGGCAGCAGAAGTGGATCAGTAAGATCCAAGCATATGACTTTGACATTGAGTATGTCAAGGGTAAGAACAATGTGGTAGTAGATGCCCTTTCACATAGACCAACCACGTTGTCTCTTATGAGCTTGGATACAAATTGGAGGGCTCGACTCTTAGTACAGTACTCCAAGGATAGGTTTGCATGTGAGGTCCTAGATGGGCAGTTGGCAGATGACAGGTACAGGGTGGTCGATGAGATCATCTATTACAGGGACTGGATCTTATTGACTGAGGGGTCTTGACTCAAGAAGAAGATACTCCAGGCATCACATGATTCACCTTTGGCAGGACTTCAGGGGTTTACCAAAACCTACAGGGCCATTAGAGAGAGGTTCTCATGGAAGGGCCTCAAGGAGGACGTACTCCAGCACATCTGGGAGTGCGATGTTTTCTAGAGGAACAAGGGAGAGATGAGCCATCCTGCGGGTTTATTGCAGCCCCTTCCCATTCCAGAGGGGAAATGGGAGAGTATTTCAATGGACTTCATAACAGGGTTGCCCTTGGTACAAGGAAAGTATTGCATCTTTGTCGTTGTTGATCGACTGACAAAGTACACACATTTTTTTGCCATATCTGCACACTATACAATAGCGTAGGTGGTCGAGCTATTCTTTAGAGAGATTTTCAGGCTACATGGTCTTCTTAAGACCATCATCAGTGATAGGGACAGTTGTTTCATGGGCAGACAAATGGGAAGATAGAGTTAGTTAACAAGTGGCTGGAGGGTTACTTGCATAACTATGTCAGTGGGTAGCAGTGAGCATGGCTGAAGTGTCTGCATCTGGGGGAGTACTGCTACAATACTTCACATCACATGTCCATTGGTATGTCACCATTCTATGCCTTATATGGGTATCATCCTTTATCTTTTGCTGACGTGATGTTTGGTGATAGCAAGGCTTCTAGAGCCAAGATTTGGATCCAAGAGAGTCAGGATATCCTCCGAGCTCTCAAGGATAACATGGCTACATCGTAGAACCAACAGAAGCTGTATGTCGACAGGGGTTGGGTGGAGAGATAGTTCGAGGTAGGGGGCATGGTCTACCTACGATTACAGCCATACCGACAGTCATCACTGAAGTAGAAGGGGGCTGAGAAGCTCAAGCCCCGCTTTTATGGGCCATACAAGGTGATACGCAGGATTGGACAGGTTGCATATGAGTTGGAGCTACCCCAAGGAAGCAAGATTCATAACATTTTTCATGTATCATGCCTGAAAAAGGATTTGGGGCAGCAGGTGACAGTTACAGATGAGCTACCTCCCATGGATGATGAGGGGCATTTGGTATTGCAACCAAAGGCTATCATTGATACCAGGGAGAGGCAGCTACAGAGCAGGACGGTCCGAGAATTCTTGGTGAGGTGGAAGAATTTGCTGGATGAGGATGCCACTTGGGAGAGTGAGGAGATCTTACAGCATCCATCACTTCAGTTTCTTGAGGACAAGCAACATTTTGCCGGGGGTGACTGTAATATTCCTAATTAGCTATGGCTAATTGAAATATTCGATTTTGTTCAATTTTTGCCTTCTATAGTTATTTGTAAATAAAAATAGTGAGGTCGAGGGACATACTCACTTTTAGAATAAAAAGTCACTTCCTATTAGCAAAACGTTGTGACTTAGAGGGGAGCCAAGGGGGCTAAAGGGGGACACAGAAATGGAGCCCACATAAACACATGGAGGGACTGCGCAGGAGGGAAGAAACACGTGGCAAGAGAGGAATCATGCAGGAGGAGGTGAACCTTGGGATTGGGAGAGGCAAAGGCTATAAAGGAGAGAGGAGCCACCTCATTTTGATCATTCTGGTTATGAGCATTTGTGATAGTCATTTCAACTTAGAGCACACTGGCTGTTTAGCTAGTCTGCAGCACTGTTTAGTGCATTGAGTGTCTCTGTTCGGAGATCTCACCCTTAGCCTTGGGGGACCTCGAGTGCCTGCTCAGGCAAGGTATTTCCATTGGCATTCTAGCAGTAGATTCATCAGCATTTCAGCAGTAGTTTCATCAGCATTTCAACAGCAATTTCATTAGCATCTTTGAGGAACTGCACAGAACCCCAAGGGGGTGATTTTCGGGGTTTATCCATTTGAGAAAATATTTCTGGGTTTTTCTGGGTTTTTTTAGTAGAGCCTGATTCCATAGTTTCAGCCTTTTTTGAGGAGGGGAGCAGCCCCAAATCCTCATTCGTTTTCCAGTAGCAACAATAGCACGACAGTTTCCCAGCAGTTGGGACGCAGATCAATGTGAGGCCATTCTATGAAAGCTTTCTGGGTTTTTCTGGGTTTCTTGAGTAGAGCCCGAATCCAGAGTTTTAGCTTTTTCTGAGGAGGGGAGCAACCCCAAATCATCATTTGTTTTCGCGCAGCAGTAACAACACAACAGTAGCATCCACACATAGAGGCCATTCTTGTCATTTTGAGAGTATTTCTTCACTTGCCTTGTGCAAGTTGAGGTGCCATCTGTCTAATCACCTATTGTACTCATTTATTGCTCAGTCTAATAAAATGGCTTAGCATTTCTCATTGCATTTCTTGTGTATCTGCTTATATTTCCTATTTACATTATTATATGCTATTCCATTATTACTTTATCACTTCTGGGTTATTATATCATTTGCACATATTTGGTTGGAGTTTTTGTTGGGCTTTGAGGAATATTCTGGGTTAGGGATATTAGATTATCTAACCTAACCAACAATAGCAATGCTTACAACCACATGTTATTATCATTCTTGACTATCTGACTCATGTGCATGTGACTATACTAATCAACTGTCATCTATCATGAATGTAACCATAGCATCAA